>KV013956.1:69037-124759 GCA_001598015.1 Dorcoceras hygrometricum
CCGTACGCTAACCACGACCGACTGGTTCTTGCAGGCACTATCAGTGATACCTAGGGGATCATGGGGCGATGTTGCTAGATGCTTTACCATGATCCGTTGGGCAGGTCCGGAATTGTGATCCCGGAGCCACAATGGTTGTGGGCCCACGGCTAGCTGTATCCCTGAACCATTGAGGGTCACACAAGTACTAGATTCGAGATTCCCGCACGGATACTCAGCTCAATGTGTTGAGCATGAGAAGAGGATTTCGGGAAGTGCGACTTCCTAAAAGTCAACAGGGTCAAACCGAGGTTTCCCGCTGTTGAGGGGCAAAACGGTCATTTTGCACTGGGGTTCTGAAAAATTTTTCAGATCATAATATTCAGTTTCGAAAACTGATTCGATCGGTCTGATCTGATTGGCGATCGGAGTTACGATGAAGTCGCGGTGATGGAGATGAACTGAATGTTCATCAGTTGGACCCGGGCCCGTTGGGCCGGTCCAAGTCCAACACTAATATCTATTTAAATATGGATTAGGACTCATTATAACATACAAGACTCTAAACCCTAACACTAATAACTTGGCCGCCGCCCCCTCTCTACATCATCCTCGCCGCCGCCGCCGCCGCCGCCACCGTGCACCGCCCGCCGTCGCCGTCGCCGCCGCCGCTTCTCCGGAAAATTGTTTCCGACCTAGTTTTCGAGGAGAATCCGTTCGTGCAGAATTCGTCAGTGCTTCTAGTGCAGCCTGACGAAGGAATCTTGGTTCTGGTCATGGACCGGATTGGCGATTATCTACCGCAATCTACCGAGAAGAGCCGGGTTCTTGTAATTCGGTTGGAGCCAGGCACAAGTGCCAGCAAGGTATTCGTTTTGAACATCCTATGAATGACGATATTTGTATTGTCTATTTTTCGTATTGATCATCTCCCGACTGTATTTCTTTGTTCTTCCGCTGCCTCGCCGGGGGCCGGATTCGGATCCCCGACAGATCATTCCATCCACGAGTTGAAGTTAAAGGTTAGGGCTGGAGAACATGAAGATTATTCCATTTCTTCTGATGGTTGTTTGAGGTTTCGTGGCAGGCTGGTTGTGCCTAACCTCATTGATTTGAAGGAGGAGATCTTTGGGAAGTGCACTGCAGCAGACATAGTGTTCATCCTGGTGCACGGAAGATGTACCATACGTTGAAGTCGCACTTCTGGTGGGCTGGCCTAAAGAGCGACGTTGCTGGATTCGTTGCTTGATGTTTGAACTGTCAGATGGTAAAGGCCGAGAGGATGAGACCTGGTGGTCTGTTGAATAGTTTGGAAGTGCCCCAATGGAATTTTTAGCACATATCTATGGATTTCGTGACGCATCTGCCTCGTTCCAGCAGAGGATGCGATGCTATTTTGGTGGTTATAGACCGATTTTCAAAGTCTGCACATTTTATTTCCTACGGTATGACCATTTCTCTGAAGAAAATGGCAAAAATGTACGTTGATTTCGTGGTTAGACTTCACGGTGTGCCTGTTTCGATCGTCTCCGACCGAGATCCAAGGTTTACTTCCAGGTTTTGGAAGTGTTTGCAAGCAGCTTTGGGTACCAGTTTGCCTATGAGCACAACATATCACCCCCAGACAGATGGCCAATCTGAGCGAACTATCCAGACGTTGGAGGATATGTTACAAGCTGTTGTTTTGGATTTTGGAGGTAGCTGGCAAGATGCTTTGTCTTTGGTGGAATTTTCCTATAATAACAGCTATCAAGTGATGATTGGAATGGCGCCGTTTGAGGCTTTGTACGGCAGGAAGTGCAGATCGCCAGTATGTTGGGAAGAAGTGGGGGAGAAGCAGCTATCTGTCCCATACTTTGTGAAGCAAATGAAGGATAATGTTGATCTAATTCGACAGCGGATGAAAGATGTCCAGGATCGCCATGCCAGTTATGCGAATAAGAGGCGTCGACCTCTAGAGTTTCAGGTTGGTGATCAGGTATTTCTCAAAGTTTCTCCGTTTCGCAGTGTCATGCGCTTTGGACACAAGGGAAAGTTAGCCCCTCCTTACGTCGGACCGTATGAGATCGTTGAGAGGATTGGCCCTTTAGCGTATCGGCTGTTGTTGCCTCCGGAATTATCTTCTCTGCATGATTTCTTTCATGTTTCCATGTTGAGGAAGTACGAGCCAGATCCGTCTCATGTGCTTAGAACTGACAATTTAGAGCTAGATCAGACGTTGAGTTATCAGGAATATCCCTTGCAGATCCTTGGCAGAAAAGAGAAACAATTGAGGAATAAGACCATTCCGTTGGTGATGGTGCAATGGAGCAAGCATGGCAGGGAAGAAGCTACGTGGGAGCTGGAAGAAAAGAAGCAGCGCGAGTGGCCGCATCTGTTTGAGTAGCTATGGTGCTAAATTTTCAGTAGTTAGTAGCTTCTGGTTGTTATTTTCCCTAGTTGCTGTTAATTGTTTGCTCAGTTATCTTTAACTCTTGGCCATGTATTGGACGATTTTCTGTTTTGGTTCTCTGTGTTGTATTGTTTTTCAGGAATTGTTGTTTGATTTTCGAGGTACGTAAATGAAGAAGCTACGTGGGAGCTGGAAGAAAAGAAGCAGCGCGAGTGGCCGCATCTGTTTGAGTAGCTATGGTGCTAAATTTTCAGTAGTTAGTAGCTTCTGGTTGTTATTTTCCCTAGTTGCTGTTAATTGTTTGCTCAGTTATCTTTAACTCTTGGCCATGTATTGGACGATTTTCTGTTTTGGTTCTCTGTGTTGTATTGTTTTTCAGGAATTGTTGTTTGATTTCGAGGACGAAATCCTTTTTAGTGGGGGAGAAATGTGAGACCTGAAATAGTAATAAAGCTTTATTGTTGGATTAATCGGATTTTAAGGAATTCTGGTGGTTCAGATTTCTGTTTCAAGACTCTGTTTGAATTTTTGGGTCAGATTTCACATTTAGAGCAATTCTGGAAGTTTTCGTAATTTTGAGTTTTAGAGGAGAAATCTGTTTTGTGGAGAGATCTGGTGGCAGCAGCATAGGAATCTGTTAGCGCTTGTGTTATTTTAGACTCTGGCAGCGAGTTCCTGTAGCGGGTGCAAACGCCGTCGTATTAGCATTTGGTGAAGTCTGTCAGCAGTTAGCATTTTTTTAGTTATAAAATCAGCAGACAGCGCTAAGGACTCTAAAGCGACGACGCTTTGGTAAACTAGAACCAGTTGTTAGTTTTGTTAGCGTGTTTCTATTTGAGGATTGAAACTACGTCATTTTGGGAATTCAGCAGTTGGTGTGTTTCCCTTTAGTAGCGATCAGCTGTTGGGTTATGCGACGCCATTTTAATTAGTTGAAACGCAGCGTTTTGAGTATCAGCTGGTAGTTGCGCTATACGTTTACTGTTGAGAGATCTGATGCGCTATTTCATCCAGCTGCTGGTTTAGATGATCAGCTGTCAACAGATATGGTGACATATTCTATGCGACGTCGTTTTTTTAATTTGATGCGACACCGTTTTGTTTAGCATTGTTTGTGAGATTCAGCTGTTGAATTGTTTTGCGAAAGCTGATTGTCTCAACAGCAATGCCTGTTGGTTGGTTTCTTTGTATTGTCGAATGGTTTTGTCGATGGAGTTGTTCTTGCTGCTGTCAACTGGTGAGAACCTTATATATATATATATATATATATATATTGGGATACTTGGTCTTCGATTGGATTATCAGATTTCCATTTGCTTCGAACCCTAGAATACTGTTCACCGTAGTATTTCTTCGGCGAATTCCCGTCGATTTCGGCCACCGTTTGTCACGTTTGAGGTAGTGTTGGACTCCTCTCTTGAAGCTCTTTCGATTGATAGCCCTTTTGGAGGCTGTAGTGGGCTGGAGAGAAATCTCGAAGCTACTGTCTTTCTGCCATGTGGTTGTGCGTTCAGGTAGCCTTTCGAATTTGTGATGAGATCTTGTTCCTAGCCTTGAATTTAGCTTCCTGTTAAGTTGTATGGGTTAGAATTGAGCGCTGGTTTTAAGTGTATAGATTCCAGCCGTGACTTTCTTTGGTTGGTCGTGAGTTTTGTTGTGTAATGCCTGAGATCTTGCGTATGTTTAGAAGGTTGGATTCAGATTTCTCGAGGCTTGAATTGTGGTAATTGTTGCACGAATCAGGTACGGATTTGAGCTTGTGATAGCTAGGAAGTTGCATGAGATATAATGTGAGGCTCCTGGGATGTTTCGGTGAACATGGCTATGTATTGCTTGCTGTGCATAGATGTTTATGCTAGCTGTTTTATGTGAATTGCATACACGCATTTGTTCACTCATATTTCAGATCCCTCGTGTATTGTATCTTGCAGCCTTGTATCTTGTTGTATTGTTGTTGTTTGATTCTTACCAGGATGAGAGGGCGAGCGGCGATACCGCACTCTCATATCCCTGCTGGGTTTGTTAGCCACCATGCGCCGAGTGGTTAACTACCACAGTTCATGGGCATGCAACAGCAGGTCGAGTTGTTTGATGCATCTGGTATTCGGCGAGCGGCGATACCGCACTCTCATATCCCTGCTGGGTTTGTTAGCCACCATGCGCCGAGTGGTTAACTACCACAGTTCATGGGCGATGCAACAGCAGGTCGAGTTGTTTGATGCATCTGGTATTCGGGTGTAGTGTCAAGGCGAGTGGCTCATTACCACACTTTGAACACACCCCGTGGCCACCGTTTGTTGCAGATTCTATGGAGCTATGTTTGGGTTCCTTGGCTGTCTTTTTGCTTGTAGCCTTCAGCGGTTGTTCAGTGTCTCATGCATAGCATCTGCATTTTATCTTATGCTTTTATTTAGCTGTTTCAGTTGCTCTCCGTACTAGGGTTTGACACCATGTCCCTCTGGGGCTTGGTTGTTTTCCTTGCCTGTTGTGTTGTTCAGGTTTTATAGGTTATTCAACTGGTTGTGGTGCTGACCCAGCTAGAGGTGCCCCAGGAGGTGTGCTAAGACATCTCCCTTGTGTAGTATGTTATCGTTCCGTCCTAGCTTGTTGGGGTGTGAGATCTTTGTTGCTCGGACCCTGTTTGTGGTAATTGTAGCTCAGAAGATTTGAGGTACGGATGTGAGCTTGTTTTACAGCTATGGATTGAGCATGGGTGATTATGCTTGGTGCTGTGTATGTTTTGCGTATTGTATATGTTTCTGTGTTGAACATTTCATCTGTTGCATACACGCATTTATCCCTTGAGCTCAGATCTTTTGTAGTCGTGCCTTGTTGTTGCTGATTATGTGCGTGCCAGGATGCTGTTGAGGCTGAGTGGGTAACTCCCATACCTCATCTCCCTGCTAAGATCTGTTAGCCACTATCAGCGGAGTGGATAGCTCCCACATCTCATGAGTTGGGCAACAACGGGTTGAGCCATGTGTTGCATCTGGTACCGTGTGTTGAGACGAGTGGGTAGCTCCCATATACTCACAAACCCCATGGCCATTGATATCTGTTATCCATTGTTATCAGCCTTAATTATTGATCAGCTTTGAGTTGCCTTCGAGATTCTGGCTCCCTGCCATTGGATGTAGCCTTCTGTTGTGCTCAACTGTTCATGCATAGCATTTGCATATTACTTGTTGCTTACCGTTAGCTTTTTATGTTGCTCTCCGTACTGGGGTTTGACCCCATGTCCCTTTGGGGCTGGTATTGTTTTCCTGTATGTGTTTTCAGGTTACCATGGTTACTCGGCGGTTCGTGGAGTAGACCCAGCTGGTGGTGCCCCAGAAGGTGATTAGAGTGTCCCAGTTAGCGTATAGCATATATGTATAAGCACTGTTAGCCAGGGAGTGCCCTGGGCTGTGAGACCCAAAAGCTGATAAGATTAAGTGAGTTAATTAATCGGGTTTTTTAGAGATCATCTTTGAGTTGATGAGCTTAGAGAAGCTATTGGGTTCTGTTTGTTCTTAGAACAACTTTGGTTACTTGAGTTCTTTCGCGGAAGCTGTTCAGTAGTTAGCGTAGGTCATCGCTGAATGTTGGCGTTCAGCAGTGGTGACGTCAGCAGCTATCGATGAGTGGTTGTTTCAGCAGTCGTAGCGAGATCAGCAGTCGTTGAGCAGTAGTGAGTGCGCTAGCGTGTTTCAGCAGTGAGTAGTTCTACGTCGTCGTTTGGATTAGTTGGAACGACAGCGTTTTGGGTTAGCGAAGAAGAATCAACTGTGAGTTGCGTTAGCGTCAGCTGGGTGAGAGATCTGTTGTTGCGTTGCTAACAGTTGTTGGTTAGTATTTAGCAGCGAGTAGCGGGTGACGTGTCCAGTTGCGATAGTAGTTCTCTGCGACGTCGTTTGAGTTAGTAGCTATCGTTGTTTTGGCTTAGTGAGATCTGTTGCAAGATCTGTTTGCGAGCGGGAAAATCAGCTGTGATAGATTAAGTGTGGTGGATACTGTTTCTTCAGCTGTGAGCAGCTTTGGCTTATATTAGAGGACTTGGTCTTCGATTGAGTATCCAGTTTCCATACTTAAAATATTTTCCCGATTGCCAAATTCTGTCGCGATACCCTAGCTACTGTTCACCGAACCTTATCTTCTTTGATTGCCGTCGGTAGGCAGCTCCGAAGAGGGCGAGAGTGGTAGCGTTGGACTCCTCATGCTGAGACGCTTCATTTGGTGGTGCTTTACGGACATTTACCTGAAGCTGGTGAGGTGCGCGAAGACATCTCCATTGTGTAGTCTGTTAGCATAAGCGTCGGATTTTGCTCCTAGATTATTCGGGTAAGTTCAGATCCTGTCTTTAAGCTTGTTAGAGCTTTCTGTGGTGTTTGATGAGGTAGGATAGCGGTGGTCGAGTTGTAGCTCCCAGTTGTTGATTTTCTGTGCTTCGGTATTTGAGCAGTTGTGTTGTTGTTGAGCAGGTGGTGGATCTGCGTCATTGTGTCAATCTGCTTTGTTGTAATTATAGCTCAGAAGACTTGAGGTACGGATGTGAGCTTGTTTACAGCTTAGGATTGAGCATGGATTATATGCTTGCCTGCTGTGTATGCTCTGTGCCGTTATTACTTGTGCCTGTGTTATAATATCAGCTGTTGCATTTGCATACACGCATATTGCTGTCGAGACATGTTTTTGCTAGCTATGCCTATTATGTTGAATTGTGAGTACCACGATGCTATGTTCAAGGATGAGCGGGTAGTTCTCGTATACCTTGGAGGCGAGCGGGTAACTCCCGTACCTCAATCTCCCTGCTGGGTTTGTTAGCTGCTATGAGCGGAGTGGGTAGCTCCCACATCTCATGAGTGAGCAACAGCAGGTGGAGCTGTTTGTTTAGCATCTGGTATGGTGTACTGGAGATGAGTGGGTAGATCCCATGTGCTCAGTATACCCGTGGACATGAACTGATTATTGTTCCTTTGATCAGATCTTGCTGTTGAGCTGTTGTTGAGATCCTTTGGCTCCCTGCTTTCGGTTGTAGCCTTGATCCCTTGCATAGCATGTGCATATTTATCTGTGTTTTCCTTATGCTGTTTATTGCTGCTCTCCGTACTGGGGTTTGACCCCGAGGTCCTCTGGGCTGGTGTTTGTTTCCTGTGTGTTGTTTCCAGCTTTCCCAGGTTTCTTTGCTGGTCGTGGCTTTGACTCAGCGGGAGGTGCCCCAGGAGGTGGTTAGAGTGTCCCAGTAGCGTATAGCATATATGTACTGGTACTGTTATCCGGGGACTGCCCTGTGCTTGTGGAATTGTGTATCTGTTGTAGTACTGGTATTTGTGTTTGTTTAAATGCTTTACTGTTGTATCGTGTATTTGTAAACTGGGATATTTTAAGTATGATTGTATTTTAAATAATATGTTTTAAACCGTCAGGCCCAAAGAGAAAATTTTAAGCCACTTTTTGTATGCTTCCGCTATGTTTGCGTGGTTTAACTCTGAGTAGAGCAAGAGGCCTGACATGGGCTTTGTTGTATTTCAGTTGCTTTCGGTAGTGCTTGTATTTATTGAATGATGTACTGTTGTACTGAATTTTGTTTATAGAACTGGGATATTTTGAGTATTGTTGTATTTTACATTATATGTTTTAATCGTCAAGCCAAGCGAAAATTTTAAGCCACTTTTGTATGCTTCCGCTATTGTTTTGCGTTGTTTAACTCTGTATGGTGCATGAGGCCTGACAGCATCTGTTACTAGGTAAACCCATTTACATAAAACACATCTAGTACTCTGGCCAGAGATTTGTCACACTATTATCTCCTCATATAGAATAGGATATCAACGCACAAGGGCGAGCGATGAATCCTCGACAACGAAGCATCGACTCCTACATGCAACGGGACCTCACCCAACCCCGCCACCGGTTGACCCCAACTGAGTCGGTAAACGGGTCAAAGTGAGGCACCTATCATGTAGAGTCTCAATGATTTTTCGAGTAATAAGGACTAATCTATACAACCAAGATCTCAGACTTAATCCACTCGACAAATGGTAACCACTTGGAAAGTCCGAACGAGGGTAGTTCGATAGATCACCAGGTCACTATCCATCTGCAATCTCAGAGCATCACTATGTTCCCTACCAATGAAACGTGGTACGTCGCATCGCAGATGCTAGTCTCAATCTCGGGCGGTCCTTATCCTCTTTTGGAATGCCCAATCGACTAGGAACATGTTTAGAATACACAGTGACTATTATATGTGTTTCATGATAGCCATCAAATCCACTATCACATCTAACATACACTATAGTGCATTCAAGGTATTTATCCAACAATTGTAATCATAATAATGAAGATAAAGAATTCCATAAAAGAATCCGAATTTCTTAAATAAAGATCGTTTTACATAAAGTCAACACGAACCCACATGCCACAAGTTGGCTAGTTGGCCACCTACTCTAACAAGTTTCTCCTTTGCTGGAGGGCATGCGATCTATTTACACGAGAGATGATGTGGTACGTAAGTTGTATCGTACCCGAGAGCTGAACAACGTGCGTAACCTGAACAGTGTGTGAGAACTGTAGCAAACGAGTAATCCGTTGAGAGCGAGCGTGAGCTTTTGGATGAGCTGGTTTGTTTGTGCATGGTGAGCAATACGCCGGGCTGAATACAGTGTTGAGGTTTGAGATGATCTAAAATCACTGTAGCCATGATCTGTTGAGATTTCATATATATACCCTCTCGTTGACCAACACTTAGATATTTTAGACCACCAATATCCTTATCCTCTCCGGAGAGTTCCCGACAGATTTTTTCTCTAACCCTTGTCACTGTTCATCCGACCTAGTATTTTCTAGATCACCGGAGATTGGTCGATCGATTTTGAGTAAGGGTACCTCGGCTGGAAACCCCTCTTCAAGCTTCACATTTCTATACCAGTTTGGAGTCAAGAGGAGCCGTACTAAGGAATCTCTGAGGAGCTGCATGAGATGTGTTTCATGATTTCTAGCTGAGTTGAGCTTTGTTGCAGGTAACCGAGGCTGTTAGTGTTGTTTTGAACCTTAGTTGTTCTTACCTTAAGCTAGTTGAACTATGAGGTTGAGTACAGGCTAGTCGAATGTTGAAAACTTTGAACGTGAGCTATCTCATCTTGAGATTGAGCTGATTTCTTAGATGTTTTGCAGATTCATAACACTCGTGTGGTTTTGCTGTGAGTTGCTGGGCGTGAGCTTTTGGCCGAGAGTTTACTGGACAGTGTGTGTGCAATTTGTTCCAGCGTGAGCCTTGAGTTGAGGTTTTGGTAAGATCAGTATAAGGTACGAATCTGAGCTTGTATTTACAACTTTGAGATAAGCATGTGAACATATTGTGGTTGTGGGCTGATCTGCCATAGCCTGATCATGTGTATGCTGGGTTGTTGTAACTTGTTAGTCTTGAGCAGAGTTTCCGAGCTGTTTTTCCTGTGTTATGCATGCTTTGCCTGAGATGTTTATGTGCTAAGCTTCTGTAGCTTTTATGCGTGTGCTGTGTATCCGTTATGTTTGTTTGGAGCATGATTTCGTGCCTGTGGCTGTGAGCTGAGTTGCTCAGCCTAGTATTGCATGGTAGAACCTGAGTTGTGCTGTTTTTATACATGCGTGTGAAATTCTGCAGCGGTTTACTTATTATGTTAAGTTGCATGTGCCTTATTGTATGCTGTTGCATGAGTTTGTTGGCATTGCATACATACATATCATTTTGAGCCCGATTTTTTTGATACCGATTAATTACAGAGTCATGATTTTCCGGCTGAGTCGACGTGCTTTGAAATGCAATATAATCACTGAGTTGTGATTGGCTGGCTGAGTCGTCGTGCCTTCGAATTTGATATAATCACTTAGTCATGATTGGTCGGCTGAGTCGTCGTGCCTGGGAATCCAAATGCTTTCATTGGGTAGTGACTTCAAGATGATTCGCTGTGATTTGGGTTCCGATGATTTATTGACATATTGATTGTCAGCTGAGTCGCAGTGCCTTGATTACCGATGATTTTTTGGTAGCCCTCTTGCATTGCACGACATCATATGTTGCATGTATGATATGATAGATGTTGTATGATTTGAGTATGCGCGTAGTTTGAAGTTATGATTTTTAGTCAGGCCAAAATGAAAAATTTTATGAACTTTTCAAAGCTTCCGTATTTTTGTTAATTGCGTACTTATTTTGGCATTATGAGCACCGGCCTAACAATTTAGTATCAGAGCTTAAACTAGGATAAGCTCGTTTCTTTTCTATCACACTCGAGTTTAGGCACGATGTTTGTCCTCATGCATGTGCTTCACTACGTGATTACCTGCTTTGTTTTGATTACCTTTGTTGTAGATGAGCCGAGAGTTTCTGATAGTGAGGAAGATGTTGACAGCCGAGTGTTCTTTTACGTCGTCGTGCGAGGCCGTTTTTCTTCCCTTATCTCCTATGTTCCTTGTTAGGATCGAAAATCGGGGTTCTCATGAGTTCTCACACAACTCATGTTGCTCTCACACAGCTTAGACACCGAACCCTCATGTTGCGTACATTTTAGAAATTTTGAAAAGTAAAACCAGCATGCAACTGGGAGACCAGATCAGTGTGGACCTAGACAAGCAGCTCTGCGAGCTGGTCCGGATCACATGTGATATGGTTTATTCAAATCTTGAGCTGCAATAGCTCAGTGTTCTTGAACTTTAAGTGCATCGAGATACAGAGTGAGTAAAATAAAATAATGCGGAAACTCAAACTGAACTATTATAATCAAAAGCTTATTAACCGTTTAAATCGTAGTTGTAAAATATGCAATGCGTATGGTATGAATGCAGTAAGCTGTAAAGGGAAAATAAGGTACGATTTGTTTATGGAAGTTCGGAGCTGAATCTCCTATGTCTCCCCTTCTTCCGCAACGGGAAGGAGCCATTAGAAGACGTTGATTACAGCGGCCCCCGCTGCAACCCGATCCAACAACCCGCATGCTGTAAGAACTCCTAGCCACCTATGCACACAAGTTCGCAAGATGTGTGTATAACATCACTTCTTTTACGCCTAAGCGAGAAAGGCTACCCACACTTCTTTAACGTCTCATTGCGAAAGACAACAAGGACTTGTTTAACGTCTCTGTCCGAAGACTACAATGTAAGTAATTTTAGTTTTTGATACACTCAATATCTGTTTCGCTCAACTCTCGAATATATGAATGAATCGTGTGTGAAATTACAGTGTGCGCACCGGGAAGCGCTCCTCTCTGAGAGGGTTCTTAATTTTCTTCCCTGTGTTGTGCGTTCTTCTGTTTTTGCGTTCTGGATTCGCACAACACTCTTTTGACTTTGCTCATCCACACGCTCATCATCTCTTCTCATGCTCTTCTCTTGATATTTATAGCCTGACGTGCAGATTTATCGTTGGACACAAATTTGTAGCCGTTGACTGTTGTACTTTGCGTCCTTTGCGTTGCAGAATTTTCGTCACTTTAAGCACGTGGGCAAAGTACCTGAGAAGACAACACAAGAAAATATATTTGAATACTGAAATGCAGTCTTCGTATAGTCTTGTATTCAAATTGCTTTTTGCTTGTAGATTTGGCAGCATCTGTCATGCTATCCGGGCTTGTTTGACCTTAACCAGCTTGACAGCTTTTTTACAATCTAGTTTGCACTAAGCTGGTCTTTACTTCGAGCTGGTTGCTTCTTCAAATTTACTGCTCTTGTTAGACACTGCTCTTGAGCTGATCTTCTAATTTTCTCTTGTCATCTGCTCTTGTACACAACTGCTCTTGTTATGTTTCTTGAGCTGCTTCGAGCTAGCTTCTTCTTTACACTAAGATGCTCGCTTCACTGAGCTGGTCAAAGCTCTCTTCTTCTCTTCTGCTATTGTTCGTCACTGGGCTCTGAGCTTGTTTCCCAGCTGGTTCCTTCTTCATATTCCCCATCATCCATCCTTCTCTTAAGCATCCAGCTTGACCAGATCTCCCCGATCCGATTTTCTCTTCTCCGAGCTGGTCTTCTTCAGTTTGAACTGGTTTGCCCTCAACCAACTGGGCTCTATTCTTCTCGTAAAGAGCCACTGTGTTACTTGCTTGTTCTATTGGTCCATTCAGACACCTCTTCCAAACCATCTGCAAGCACAAAGTTAATCTACTGGTTGATTGAGCCGGTTATTCGAGGATACCTTAAACCATATCCTCGTAGAACTGCAATCCAGCACCAGTGATTATAATAATCATTTCCGATTCCCATGATGAACTGATTATTTTTGCGCTTAGTGATCTTACCTGCACTTGATCAGTGCGCTTGTCTATGCATCGGCACTTTAACACTTCACTTGTACGTTACTTGATCTGCGCTTGAACATTTCTGCTCTTCACTGCATCCCACTGCGCTTGAACACTGAGCTGCTCTTGTACCAAGCTGGTGAGCCAGCTTGATGTTCCCTGCAACCTTAATCTCTACTGATGTACCAGCTCGGGCGTCTCCTCACTCTTCCAGCATAGATATCTTCAACAGAACCAGCATAGGCGTCCCCATACTGTTCCAGTTTGGATATCTCACTGCCTTCTTAATCAAGTGCACTGCACATCTCACGAAAACCGTTAGTATAATAATAACAAATTTTGTGTTAATCAAAATTCAGATTCTGATCTGTAACACAAATCAAAAAATCTCTCCCTTTTTATATACACGAAATCTGAATAAACGTATGCACGTATGTTTATGCTCTGAATGAACTCCTTTGCTAATTTTGTTTTAGAACTTGTTTCAAAAGATTTTATTTCTCATCGCAAAACTCCAGGCAGGTTACCAGCTTATAGGGTTCTCAGGGTCTGCTGTTGTCTCGTGTAAATAAATGATTTTTATGTGGAAACAACACAATTCAACAGTGAACAATTTAAACCAATGCGTGAATGTAAAAGATCTTAGGACGAGAGGTTTTTTTCTGGAAGTTCGGATCTGAATCTCCTATGTCTCCCCTTCTTCCGAAACGGGAAGGATCCACTAGAAGACTTTGATTACAGCGGCCCATGCTGCAACCCCATCCGACAACCCACAAGCTGCAAGAACTCCTTTCCACCTATGCACACCAGCCCGCAAGATGTGTGTCTAACATCACTTCTTTTATGCCAAAGTTAGAAATGCTACACACACTTCTTTAACGTCTCAGTGCGAAAGACAACAAGGACATGTTTAACGTATATGTCCAAAGACAACAATGGAAGTCATTTTTTTTTTCATTCACTCAATTCGCTCAACTATCAAATACATGAGTGAATCGTGTGTGACATTACAGTGTGCGCTCAATCTCTCAAAGATAAAATCTAACACACTGGGAAGCGCTCTTCTCTGAGCAGGTTCTTCATTGTCTTCCCTGTGTTGTGCGTTCTACTGTTTTTGCATTCTGGATTCGCACAACACTCTTTCGACTTCGCTCACCCGCGTCATCATCCTTCTCATGATCTGCTATTGATATTTATAGCCTGGCGTGGAGATTTATCCATTGGACACAAATTTGTAGCCGTTGACTGTTGTACTTTTAGTCCTTTGCGTTGCAGGCTTTTCCTCACTTTAAGCATGTTAGCACAGTACTTTAGAAGACAACACAAGCAAATCGATTTGAATACTGAAAAGAAGTCTTCGTATAGTCTTGTATCCAAATCGCTTTGCTCATAGATTTGATAGATCTGTCATGCTATCCAGGCTGGTTTGACCTTAACCAGCTTGACAACTTTTCTTCAATCTGGTTTGCACTAAGCTGGTCTATACATCGAGCTGGTTGCTTCTTCAACTTTACTGATATTTTTAGCAACTAATCTTGAGCTGATCTTCTAATTTGCTCTTGTACACATCTGCTCTTGTTCTGTTCTTTCCTGCTCTTGAGCTGATTCGAGCTAGCTTGTTCATTACACTAAGTTGCTCGCTTCACTGAGCTGGTCAAAGCTCTCTTCTTCTCTTCTTCTCTTGTTCGTCGCTGGGATCTGAGCTTGTTTCCCAGCTGGTTCCTTCTTCATCATCCCCATCATCCATCCTTCTCTTAAGCATCCAACTTGACCAGATCTCCCCGATCCGGTTTTCTCTTCTTCGAGCTAGTCTTCTTCAGTTTGAGCTGGATTGTTCTTAACCACCTGGGCTGTATTCTTATCGTCAAGAGCCAATGTGTTACTTGCTTGTTCTATTGGTCCATTCAGACACCTATTCCAAATCATCATCAAGCACACAGTTATTCCACTGGTTGATTGAGCCAGTTCATCGAGGATACTTTAAACCTTATCCTCGTAGAACTGCAATCCAGCACCAGTGATTACAATAATCAGTTCCGATTCCTATGATGAACTGATTATTGTTGCGCTTAGTGATCTGACCTGCACTTGATCACGGCGCTTGTCTATGTATCGGCACTGGAACACTTCACTTGTACGTTGCACTTTATCTGCGCTTGATCAGTTCTGCTCTTCACTGCATCCCAGTGCGCTTGATCACTGAGCTGTTCTTGTACCAAGCTGGTGAACCAGCTTGATGTTCCCTGCAACCTGAATCTCTACTGTTGTACCAGCTCGGGCATCCCCTCACTGTTCCAGCATAGATATCTTCAACCGAACCAGCTTAGACGTCCCCTTACTATTCCAGTTTGGATATCTCCCTGTCTTATTAATCAAGTGCACTGCACATCGCACGTAAACCGCTAGTAGAATAATAACAGATTTTGTTGATCAAAATTCAGATTCTGTTCTTTAATCACAGATCCAACATTCCTCATGTTGCAGGTCATGAGAGGGCAGGTTTTGGAATGTTTGAGAGAGTACCTTTACTCTTTGGTGTTACAGCTTCCCCTTCCACCTATGCTGATGCTATGAACCGAGCGATAGACATCGAGGAGAGTCTTTCGAATAGACAAGCTCGGGTTCGATGAACAACTAGACATGGTGTTTTTCTTGTACCGTCTGGGGTGCCTCCTACCCAGCCTTCTCAAGCACCGTAGTTTTCGAACCGTCGGGGGCTTAGACCAAGAGAAAAATGGTTCAAGAGAACTGTTTTGAGTTATTTCAGTTAGGGTAGCTTTTGGGGGCAGGTTTGAGGATAGTGACTTGTGGTCAGTACGGTGGCAAGCTTCCAACTTCGCAGTGTCGTGGAGTGCAAGGGGCATGCCATATCTGTGGGCAAGCGGGACACCTTTGCAAGGATGTCTCCTGTAAGAGGACAGAGTTTAACCTGTAATATCAGGGTCCTTTTGGTGATGCTTCGTGGAGAGTTCATCCCCCTGCTTAGCCCCAAGGATCAGGTTATCACCCTTAGAAATCATCTAGGTTCAGAGGGCCTCCTCAACCTCAACACTCGGGACCTCATCGATCTCATGTGAATGCTTTGTCGAAGGAGCAAGCTGAATATCTTTCGGAGGAGTGATTGCAGGTATTTGCTTCACTTTTGTACTATCCTGCATGAGTTTTCTGTTGACAGAATAACATCACACGTGTGTTTCTTTCTTGTTGCGTTTGAGCGTGGGTTGAGTTACCCCGCCTTGTTTTGTGTGATGTGGTGTTTATTGATACTCCTGCCGGTGTGAGTTAGATTGTCCCGTGAGATAGTGATGACTTGTATGGTTGAGTTGCGGAGAAAGTGTTGGTGATATCCCCGATGTTCGATAGCCCTTTGAGTCTTCCCAGATTAGGTTCCTAGTTTTCCATCGGGACTAGAGATCATTTTCAGCTTTGAGTTGAGGCCAGGGACTGCTCGATTTCTAGAGTTCCTTTCCCGTTATTCACCCGTTGAATTAAGGAGTGTTCGACGATATCCAAGTCGATGTTGCTACTGACCCAGTGAGATATGGATTTTTTCTTGTAGAAGTGGATATGAGTCATCCAGCAGGCACTGATGTTGATCTGATCTGTGCAGCGAGTGAGACTTTTGAGTCGACATAATATGGATCAATTTAAATGAGATCTTCGGACGTGAATCGCAAACTAAACCTTAATCTCTTGCGAGCTGAGTAGTTCCATCTAATTTGGTAGTGTATTGTGGTGGTTCGCGTTGAGATGAGATTTTATCTTTGAGTCAAGTTGGACGTTTTGAGCTTAGTAGCAGCTTAGAGTTCTTGTTGATCGTTTGCCCATGCCGGTCCGAGTTGACTGTGTAGTTGGGTAAGCTAAGCTGCGATGGAGTCAGCTTAGAGCATGCTTGACTACTGTCCCCATTTGGTGTGACAGGTTTTCTTTGAAGAAGAGGACGAGGTGGTACGTCAACCATGTAGCGATATTGATTTATGTGCCGATGTCGACAGGATTCGAGAAGGATTCTTGGAGTGCTTCCCAATGTTGGAAGAGCTTGCAGGCAGCTTTGGAGTCTCGATTGGCTATGAGAGCAGCTTACCACCCAACTACATGGCCAATTTGAGCGAACCATGCAGATTTTGGAAGGCATGCTGCGAGCAGTAGCGATGGATTTCTATGGTGAATGATGGGTTTCTCCTAGTCTTGGTAGAATTCGTGCTGGTTTTAGCTACCAAGTGATGTTCGGGATGTTATGCTTTGAAGTTTTGCACAATAGAAAGTGCAGATCGCCTTTTCGACTGGTAGAAGTTGAGGAACATCAGTGGTCTTCACCAGAATTTGTGTAGCATGTGAAGGACCAAGAGGATCTGATTTGATCAAGGGTGAAGGCTGCACGAGATCACCAAGCCAGTTGTGCTCTTAAAGTGTGATCTTTGGAGTTTAATGTTGTTGATCGTGTGTTTTTTTGCGAGTTTCTCCTTCTAGTTGATGATGGACTTGTGAATGAAGGCTAGGTTAGCTCTTAGATTCATCAGTCGATTTGAAGTTTTCGAACATATTGGATCTTTGGCGAGCAGATTGCAGATGCAGATTGGGTTGTTGATGATGCATGATGAGTTTCATATGTCTAAGCCAACGAATTGCGAGCCAGATCCTTCCTTTGTGTTGATGACTGATCAAGTTGAACTAGACCAGACCCTAAGCTTTATTGAGTATCCAGTGAGAATTATGGACAGAAAAGAGAAATGATTGAGGAATCAGACCACACCTTGGGTTTAGGTGCACTGGAGTTGGTGTTGTGGAGAAGAGATTACCTGAGCGGTGGTGACCTAGGGGTGGCAAGAGTAGCCCCATCCTTTTGAATACTGAGTTCTCCCCTGTGTTCTGTTGGTGTTTTCTGGTTTTCAGTCTGTGCTGTGATCGTTTTTGGTTTTGCAGACTGATGATTTTGATTTCGAGGACGAACTCTCTTACGGTGGAGAGGATATGAGGAATGTGATTATCCGAGGTGATTAATGGCCTAATCAGTCTAGATTAGTGGTAGACTAATCGAGATTAATCAGCTTAGAGTCAACTGAGGTGGATCAGCTCGGACGCAAGCTGATCCCATGGTTAGTGCTAAGCTGATAGAGGAACTGCGTTGGGTTCCAGTTTAGACCAGCACGGGTGTGATCTGTTTGAGCGACCTATGCTGATCTTAGGAGAGTGAACTGCTTGAAGTTTGCAGTACAACTATTTTAGTTTGGAATGCGCTGGATGCATAGTTTGACAGATTCAGCTTAGAAGCTTTTTGTGTAGTGTGCAAGCTGGACCAGATCGGGTGCAAGCTGATAGATGAGCCTGGTGCCATGTTCGGCCGTGCTGGGCACGTGAGCTGTGCTGTTGCTACTGTAGTGCGAACAAATCCAGTGCAGTGATCTAAGCTGATGTCAGTTTTGGAAGCAGCGTCACAAGCTGAGTTGACTCTTGATATCTGGATAGACCATCGGAAGCTGGTATGAGTACATACCTTGAGACCTGGGTGCGTGAGCTGAACTGAAAGCTTTGTCGTCTGGTTGAGATAGCGAAAGCTGAATATAGAATCGTAACCTGACCTGAGAGATGCGTACTGAGTTGAGTACTTTAAGCTGATATACATACTGCTAGATGAGAAGAGAGTACGCGACCTGAGCTGGTAGGAATGAGCCAAGTAGTGTAAGCTGAGTTTTGGAAGCGCTTAATTTCTGGAGGTCGTAAGCTGAGCTAAATGCTATGTGCTGATCGCAGGTCACGAGCTGCTCTGAGTGGAATAGTTCTGACTCAACTACTTCGTTGTGCTTGATTGAGTCTTCTGTCGCGAGCTGTTTTGGTGATAATAGTGTAGAGACGAACAACTTGGGGATTTTGTTGTATAAGCGTCAGCTTAGTTCAGCTTAGGGATGTTCTGGGTGCTCTGAGCTGAGGAATCAGATTTCAAGTGTTGTTTCGTATCGTTTGGAGGTATCAGCTTTGGATTAAGCTGGTAGTATCGTCCGTGTAGACCAATGTTGTTGTTTTCTTCATCTTGAGCCAGACCTGTTCGTAGTTGTCAAATCGAGCAAGAGCTATTTATCGTTCCAGCTTTGGCGAGATCTGTTCAGTGTGTGTAAGCTGGCCAGTGCATGATCTGGCCCTTTGTTGCGAGGTGTGCCGCTATGTATGTCGCGAGCTGTTCCAAGATTAGGTGCTGCAAACTGAGAGCATCACGGGATGTTTTGGTTGTCTTAAGCTGGATAGATCATCCTGAGATGATTGGTAGGGCGTGATCTGACCTGAGGTAGTGTGAGCTGTCTGGTGGTACTGTGCAGTTTATCTGTGCTGAGCTCGTGTGATCTATTATACTGGTGTTATTTGTGCTGCTGTGCATGACGCAAGCTGTTTGTGCAATCAGCTTTGGTGAGAGCTGATCGTTTCTCCTGTCCTGGAGGGCGAGCGATCTGTTTGCACGAGAGATGATGTTGTTCGTAAGCTGTATCGTAAGCGATAGCTGAACAACATGCGTAAACTGGGCATTTTTTTAGAACTGTAGAGAGAGCGTAATCTGTTGAGAGCGTGGTCTGTAGAGAGCGCGAGCTGTTGGATGCGAGAGCTAGTTTGTTTGTGTGTGCTGAGCTGTACGTCGGGCTGACAGTGTTGAGGTCTGAGCTAATATGAAATTACTGTAGTCGTGATCTGTTGAGCTTTAGTATATATACCCTCTCGTTGACCAACACATAGTTATTTTAGACCACACATCTCCTTATCCTCTCCAGATAGTTCCCAACATATATTTTCTCTAACCCTCATCATTATTCATCCAACCTACTAATTTCTAGATCAACGGAGATTTGCCGGTCGATTTTGAGTGATGGTACCTCGGTTGGAAACCCCTCTTCAAGCTCGATGTTTCAATACCAGTTTGGAGTCGAGAGGAGGCCGGACTGAGGAATCGCTGAGGAGCTGTGTGAGCTGTGTTTGGAAATTTCAGGCTGATTTGAGCTTCGTTCAGGTAACCGAGGCTGTTAGTGTTGTTTTATAACCTTAATTGTTCTTACCTTGAACTTGGTTGAACTATGAGGTTGAGTATAGGCTGGTCGAATGTTGAAGCTTCGATCGTGAGCTATTTGAGCTTGAGATTGAGCTTATTTCTTAGATGTTGTTTAGATTTGTAACTCTCGTGTGGTTTTGCTGCTAGTTACTGGTTTTGATATGTTGTCCGAGAGTTTACTGGACAGCATGTGTAATATGTTCCAGCCGTGAGACTTGAGTTGAGGTTTTGGTAAGATGTACACAAGGTACGAATCTGAGTTGTATTTACAATTTTTAGATAAGCATGTGAAAATATTGTGGCTGTGAGCTGAGCTGTGGTAGCCTGATCGTGTGTATGTTGGGTTGCGGTAACTTGTTAGTCTTGTGCTGAGATTCTGAGCTGTTATTCCTGTGTTATCCATGCTTTGTCTGAGCTGTTTTTGTGCTAAGCTGCTATAGTGAGCTGAGTTGCTCAGCCTACTATCGCATGGTAGAACCTGAGCTGTGCTGTTTTTATACATGCGTGTGAAATACTGTAGCGGTTTACTTACGATGTTCAGTTTATATTTCCGAGCTGATTTGCATGTGCCTTATTGTATGCTGTTGCATGAGTTTGTTGGAATTGCATATATACAGATCATCTTGAGTCTGATCCCTTTGATACCGATTAATCATTGAGTCATGATGTAACGCCACAAATTCCATAGGACCACATTTGTTAGCCTTTTTAGTTTGAAGGGATGCTTTGATATTTGAGGATCTAGTTATCGTTTGAGCTAGTTCTTTTACCTAAGCTGATTTCATCTTTTACAGCTTAGAAGCACGACCTAAAATTTCCCCAGAAGGATTGCGTCCCAAGCACAACCCCGAGCTGGTATTGATTTTAATAAAATGTTTTGTATGTGAGTTCAGCTTTTAATAAAATTATAGTAGTAGATTTAATATTTTAATGAAGTAGTAGTTGGTTTTTAATAAATTATGTGGGTTGGTAAGGTGACCCATGCCTCTTCTTGTACTATTACCTACTACCAATCATACTTCTTACAAAATGATACTTTGAGAATTATAGAGCTCACTTTCACGAAATAAAACTTTAGTTATCAAAATACATAGAAGCTCGATAGCTTGTGATTGTGGTGACATTCAACCGAGGTCCTCTGTTCTTCTTGATTCTCAGTTCAGGAAAGTAAGCTGATTCTTTGCTGCATCTGGAAAACATATATTGTTTCTTTGTTTTCTGTTGTTTGCTTGCCTGATGCATGTGTGAGTGTCAATTTCAGTTTAGTTCATGTTTACGTTTAAGCTTAAGTATGAAATTTATGGGTTCACAGCAGCGATGTTTAAAGCTTTAAGAAAAACTCATTCAGCAAGAATGAGTTGTATTTCAAAACACATAGCCGTACATGTTCGAGTTTAAGGATGAACCATAGAAAAAGCTTCTTAGTTCCAGGTTGCTGTAGAGTTCTGGATATGGCTCTGAACGGATATGCGGTATTGGTTTGATCGGGATGAATGCTTCGGTTGGATAAGCTGAGCTATTCTGTTTAGATATTGTCTAAGCTGATACAGTACCCTCCAGCTGAGCTGATTTATCCCATGCTGGTACATTACCCTCCAGCTGAGCTGGTCTATTCCAAACTGATACAGTACTTTCATTTCCTCTAAGCTGATCAAGTATACACTTGAAAACGTTCAACATTTTTATCCAAGCTGACTACCCAGTCGTGAGCTAGTCCAGCTTGCGTCCGTGCTGGACAACCTTTTTCTCAAGTTCAGCTCTTCACTTTCATTGA
Organism: Dorcoceras hygrometricum; assembly: GCA_001598015.1. NCBI lineage: Eukaryota > Viridiplantae > Streptophyta > Magnoliopsida > Lamiales > Gesneriaceae > Dorcoceras > Dorcoceras hygrometricum. Next base: position 90,463 of record KV013956.1, read on the forward strand.
AAAGATTTCGCATAATAATTTCAATACCAGTAATCGATAATACATTAATATTTATTGAGGTCATTGTTAACTCATTGACACTCTGTTCTTCTGTTATTCAACCAACCCGATTTTCAGTTACCCCCAGCTCGCAGCCCAGCTGTACGCTCAGTGAGGTTTTAAAAGTTAAATGAGTTTTAAAGAAGTGAACCCTAGCAAGTTTAAGTGATCAGCCTCCGATCAAGTGCATTGTTTAACAGATATTTCTTCAGTTTAAAGGAAATTTCAATTTTAAAAGATTTATGGCATAGATACCAGACAGTCCACAGGAAGGGTGAGCGAGCTGGTTGGCGGACCAGAGTGCCCCTTCAAGAGGAAAAGGGACAGGATTATTGTTAGCAAAATATAATACCTTTTCACAGCTAAGTTGAAATTTCCTAGTTCTTGAATTTGGATGTTAGCTTGATCAAGTGCCAGGACCTAAGGAGAGCTTCTAGGCCATAAGTCACAAAGAAATTAAGTGCGATCTAGGTTGATGTCCCGATCTGATTTTATAAGAATGTTTTCAGATTAAGCTACTTCCTTTAAATTATATCTTCATCTTATGTATAGTTTTCCCTGCATTATGTGATCTTTTTATCATCAGTTTTAATTGTTGAGCCCATAGGCTCATTAGTTTTCCTGGTGCAGGTGAGGCAGTTCATGGGCAGGTGGGAAGTGCGAGATGAACCAGCTTGGGGTCGTGTGTCTTTGTCTAAGGCCAGCGTTTTCGTGTTGTTGTTTTTTATCTTTTCATAATTGTATTATATCTATTACAACAATACAATATTAATATTGAATTCGAAAAAGTTGTAATATCCAGTTGTATTCGAACGAAATTTTTGTATCCCAATGCTGACTTTACTGTTGTACGTATCTACTGTTCTATAGTTCAAGCCTTGGAAGGAAATACAGCTTCCAATTATTGAATTTATCCCTTTTATCTTTCTACATTAATCATTTTACTACAACCGTTGACTACCTTGGGTTTGGGTGCCACACATGATTTTCCGGCTGATCGCCGTGCTTTGAAATGCATTATAATCACTGAGTCATGATTGGTCGGCTGCGTCGTCGTGCCTTGTAATTTATATAATCATTGTGTTAGGACCGAAAATAGGAGATATACTGTTGGCACGCGCTACTGTCAAAAATAAAATTTTGTGCGCTGCTATTATGAGGTGCAATACCTCTGGTTCATGAATATTAAAAACAGAGCACCGGAGATAGATCTGGTATGAAATAAAATCATGCGGAAAACACCAGAACTGAATCCTGATAATTTTAAAACGTTGAAAACAGATTTCCGTAAACCGAAATCTGTTCGACTTACTGTGTGTGCAATGGTGTATGCGTGAGTGCTAATGTAAAATGCATATGCGGAAAGCTTAAAGAAATGGACCAACTGTTTGTTTATGGAAGTTCGGACTTCAATGTCCTACGTCTCCCCTTCTTCCTCTTCGGAAGGTTCCACTAGAAGATTTGATCTATACATCGTGTACAGACCCGATCCCGCAACCAGCAGCTGCGAGAACTCCTAGACTCTACCAGCCCTCGGCTGTTCACTCAATCACTTGTTTAACGCCTCTGTGAGAGAGGCTACATACACAGAGTTTAACGTCGTCGTGCTTGGACGGGATCTGATTTGTATTTGGTTTGAGATTCATTCACTATACAATGAATGTGAATGAATCTCTGTGTGTGTGAGATTTACAGTGTAAGAACAACTCTCGAATGAATAAATCTCACACACTAGGGAAATGCTCTACAAAAGCTGATTGAGACTCAGCAGTAGACACTCGTTATGCGCTTCTCTGTAATGGAGGTCTACTGATTCGTTTCCAATTTTCTTCCCTCTGTTTTTGCACTTGTAATCATCGAATCATCATCTTCTTCCTTCAAATCTTCTCCCTTAAATAGCCTCTATTCAAATTCAATCCTTTGGACACAAATTCTTCGCGTTTGAAATATGTTCTGTAAAGTACCGACAGGGAGTTGTCCTTGTGTCCTTTCTTTTGCAGGCTTTTTGTCGTCTTCAACATTTGAACTACGCTCAGCAGTTGACATCCAGATTTAGTAAATCTTCATAATATAATTTGTCAACTGCTTCGCTACTGGTTGTATCTTCAACTACTGCTTCTGGTTATTTGCTTTAGCTTCTTTGCGTCTAGATTCTTTGCGTCTGGTGTAACTATCAGCGTCTGGTTTGCAACTCTTCATTGTCAACTGCTTCGCTACTGGTTGTATCTTCAACTACTGCTTCTGGTTATTTGCTTTAGCTTCTTTGCGTCTAGATTCTTTGCGTCTGGTGTAACTATCAGCGTCTGGTTTGCAACTCTTCACTACGTCTGCTTTTCCCGTGTCTGGATTTCCTGTCGACTGGATATGCAAAACACTGTAGCCTGCGACTGGGTACACTGTAGCTTGCGACTGGGTACACTGTAGCTTGCGACTGGTACATCAGCTGGTGGTCTAGATGTGCTAGCGACTAGTTGACCAGTTGGTGAAGATCACTGTAGCTATCTGCTGGTTTCCCTTAGGAGATGTACCTGCTGGTTCTTAGCGCGAAGGCAAAACTCTGTCGTACCATTTATCCAAACAACATCGTTTTGCTATCGCTAACTTCAAGTACCATCTACTGGTTGTACTGTAGCTCACTACTGATTGTGATGACATCACTACTGACGTCATCATCGCTGATCCAGCTCTTGCGCTTCCTGTCAACTGCTGATTGTGATGACATCACTGCTGACGTCATCATCGCTGATCCAGCTCTTGTTAACGCTCCAGCTGGTTCAAGTTCTCTTAGCGATTAACACATCTGCTGATATAATTTGACCTCCGCTTAATTACAAACAACTGACTCAACTTTGGACGTCTCCATTGCCAATCCAGATGCCGTCTAAGTGATAAATCAAACCAGTTGAGAACTTTATCTTTTCTCCTTACGACTGGACAGTTTTCTTTGATAGCAAACATCTACACTAAGTGGAATTGTTAGAAACACAGTAATATGTTTTGTGTAATTCAAAACTCAATCTGGATCTGTTGACACAGATCCATCACATTGAGTCATGATTGGTCGGCTGAGTCGTCATGCCTGGGAATCTAAACGCTATCACTAAGTCATGATTTCCAGCTGAGTCGCTTTCATTTGGATTCCGATGATTTATTGAGATATTGATTTCAGTTCAGTCGTTGTGCCTTGATTATCGATGATTTCTTGGCAGCCCTCATGCGTTGCACGACATAATATGTTACATGTATGATCTGATAGTTGTTTTATGATTGCTCTTCGTACTGAGGTTTGACCTCGCCATTGTAGGATTTTCAGGTAGATCAGCTGGTCCGAGAGATGAGTCAGCTGATGTAGCCCCAGGCGTTGAGTTCCTAGTTATATATATATATATATATATATGCTATATCGAGTCATTTCTGTTAGCTGTGTTTACCAGTTGAGGCAAGTAAACACTGTTTCTTGCTGTAGTTTTGAAAGCATATATTGATTTCCTTCTTGCATGCTTGTATGAGTTTTAAAGGTTTGACAAACGTTTGAAGTTTTTTAAACATAGAGTTGAGTTAAAGATGTTTTCTTGTGAAAGTATTGGTTTGCTAAAGTTTGGATTCAGAAAATTTTAGTTAGAAAATGTTTTACGATGTTCGATCCAGCTTCTTCTTGAAAATTCTAGGATGTTCTGTATGTAGCTTACAAACAGCTTACGTATTTTGTTTCAGTAGCTTACAAGCAGCTTACATATTTCTGGAATGTTTCTTGAGATATTTCTATTGCTTCAGACTAAGGAAATCTTCTGAGCTATTAGTCATTTTGAGCAAAGTCGCGATCTGCATATTTTTGCCGAGCTTATTTTTAAGTCGGGATATGATTTCATTGACCAGTATGCTTGCGATCTGATTTCATTGTCCAGTCTACTTGCGATCTGATTTCATTTTCGGTCTGAGTTTAATTTATTTGACCAAACTGTTGGGAGACGGTGGCGGATCCGGATCCCACTTCCCGGGGGCGCAGCGGAAAACAAAATTAGCCCCGAAAAGTGTTCAGTACATCGATAAAAGCAACAAATTCATACATATGATGTTAGAAGTTGTCACCTTGCTGGTGTCTAGGCGCCTGGCTCCGACCAGTTTCTCGAGGAAACCGACACTTCAAACTATAGACGGCGGTAGATCTTCAATCAGGTCCACGACCGGATTCAAGACACCTTCGTCAGCCTGCACTAGAAGGAATGACGAATTCAGTATGGACGGAAACTCCTCGTCAAGCGGATCGGAACAAGTCCGATCACGGCAAGAGGCGGCGGCACACGGCGGGGCAAGGCGACGCAAGGCTGCGGTGGCGTGTGGCTTTAGAGGAGGTGGGCGGCGGCCAACTTAGGTCTAGGGTTTGTGGGAGTTGAATTATGATAAGCAACCCTAAGCTCAAGACTAAGTATAGGTGTGATGGGCTTGAACCGGCCCATTGAACCTGGGGCTGGCCCAGTCCAACGTATGAACATTCGGTTCATCCCTATAAGAGTGATTTCATCATAACTCCGGTCGACGATCTGATTGGACCGGTGTACACAGTTTTCAAAACTGAGTATTATTATGCGAAAACAATTTTTCAGATTATTTAGTCCAAAATGATAGTTTTTCCCCTGAACAGCGGGAAATCGCAATTTGACCCCTGTTGACTTTTAGGAAGTCGCACTCCCTGACGAACTTGCCCAACGGATCATGGTAAAGCGCCTAGCAACATCGTCCCATGATCCCCTAGGTATCACTGATAGTTCCTGTAAGAACCAGTTGGTCGCGGTTAGCGTACAGTACCGTCCTTTCAACACATATATCCCGATCAGATCAACGACCATTGGTAAATCGAGAGTCGCTAGAGATCCGATAGCTATGCATACATCTTGGAGATCGAATAGTGACATCACGAGTGTAACTAGGTAAACCCATTTACCTAAAACACTTCTAGTACTCTGGTCAGAGATTTATACACTATTATCCCCTCAGATAGCATAGGATATCCACGCATGTAAGTGAGCGGTGAATCCTCGACAACGAAGCATCAACTCCTACATGCATCGGGATCTCACCCAATCCCGCCGCCTAATGACCCCAAGTGAGTCGGAAAACGAGTCAAAGTGAGACGCCTATCATGTAGAGTCTCAATGACGTTTCGAGTTGTGAGGAATAATCAGTACAACCAAGACCTCGGACATATCCACTCGACAAATGGTAACAACTTGGAAAGTCCGAACGAGGGTAGTTCGATAGATCACCAGGTCAATATCCATCTGCATGCTCAGAACATCACAATGTTCCCTACCAATGAAACATGGTACTTCGCATCGCAGGTGCTAGTCTCAATCTCGGGCGGCCTTATCCTCATTTTGACGGCCCAATCAACTAGGAACGAGTTCAGAATACACAGTGACTATTAGATGTGTTTCATGATAGCCGTCATACCCACTATCACATCTAACATACACTATGGTGCATTCTAGGTATTTATCCAACACTATTGTTAACATTATAGTCATAATGAAAATAAATAACGCCATGAATAAATGCGAATATCATATATAAAGATTGTTTCATACAAGAGTCTATAAACCCACACGCCACAAGTTGGCTAGTTGGGCATCTACTCTAACAATCTTCGACTTGCCCTAAATCCAACTACTCATCAGACGCAGTCCCATTGTTTCGCGATGTTTTTCAAAAAACGGTCCTAGAAAGGGCTTCGTAAGTGGATCATCAACGTTGTCCGCAGAGGCGACTCTCTCAACTGCTATGTCACCTATAGCCACAATATCCAGGATTGTGTGGTATTTTCTCAGTATATGTTTGGATCTTTGGTGAGACCTAGGCTCCTTTGCTTGCGCAACGGCACCCGTGTTGTCGCAGTACACCGGGACTGGACCAACTCCATCAGGAATGACGCCCAACTCTTGGACGAAATTCCTTATCGAAACGGCCTCCTTAGCAGCAGCTGATGCTGCAATGTACTCAGCCTCAGTGGTTGAATCCACGATGGTGTCTTGCTTGGAACTCTTCCAAGAGACAGCACCACCATTGAGCATGAATACAAATCCAGAGGTAGACTTCGAGTCATCCACGTCACATTGGAAGCTAGAATCAGTGTAGCCTTCCAATTTCAGTTCACCACCCCCATAGACCATGAACATATTCTTAGTCCTTCGCAAGTACTTAAGAATATCCTTCACAGCCTTCCAATGCAACTGGCCGGGGTTGGCCCTGTAGCGGCTCGTGACACTCAGAGCATATGCGACATCCGGTCTAGTTGAGATAATGCCATACATAATACTACCTATTGCCGAGGCATATGGCACACGTGTCATACTCTCTATCTCCTCATCAGTCTTCGGACACATAGACTTAGATAGAGTGACCCCGTGGCTCATAGGTAGGTGTCTTCTCTTGGACTCTTCCATAGAGAACCTCTTAAGTATGGTATCGATGTAGGTTCATAAAGATTTCTTCCTTAATGTTTCCATTAAGGAACGCAGTTTTCACATCCATTTGTCATATCTCATAGCCGTACCATGCGGCTATGGCAAGTAAGATTCTAATTGACTTGAACATTGCGACTGGTGAAAAGGTTTCATCATAGTCAACACCTTGCCTTTGAGTGTAACCTTTCACGACCAGTCGTGCCTTGTAGGTCATTACCTTACCATCAGGCCCAAGTTTCCTCTTGTATACCCATTTGCACCCAATAGGAACAATTCCTTCGGGAGGGTTAACAAGAGTCCAAACTTGGTTCGCATGCATTGAGTCAAACTCAGACTGCATTGCTTCAAGCCACAATTTAGAATCAGCATCGGAAATTGCCTCCTTGAAAGTTCTTGGATCAGATCCAACAACTTGATCACCTTGATCATCTTCAAGTAGAAAACCATATCTCTCAGGAGCCCTAGGGACCATTTCGGATCTTCTAGGTGCGACCATTTCTGGTACTGGCTCTGGAGGCGCAGGAGATTCATTTGGTACTTCAGTTGGTTCTCGAACCTCTTCGAGTTCTACTATCTTGCCTTTTCTCTCAAGTAGAAATTCCCTTTCCATAAAGGTGGCATTTCTAGAAACAAACACTTTTGTTTCGCTGGGATAGTAGAAGTAGTATCCAATGGAATTCTTTGGATACCCAACGAAGTAACATAAGATGGATCTCGTATCCAGCTTATCTCCCACTGTCTGCTTCACGTAAGCAGGACATCCCCAAATCCTCATGTATGAGTACTTGGGTGGTTTGCCCATCCATATCTCATATGGAGTTTTATCCACTGCCTTTGTGTGGACATTGTTCAACAACATTACCGCCGTTTCGAGCGCATAGCCCCAAAACGAGTTAGGAAGCTCAGTGAAGCTCATCATAGATTGAACCATGTCCATCAATGTTCGATTACGACGTTCCGCTACACCATTGAGCTGTGGTGTGGCCGGAGGGGTCCACTGTGAGAGAATCCCATTCTCTTTTAGATAGTCTTGAAATTCAGCACTCAAGTATTCACCACCTCGATCGGATCGAAGTTCTTTAATACTTTTGCCTAATTTATTTTCTATTTCAGCCTTGAATTCTTTGAACCTTTCAAAGGATTCAGACTTGTGCTTCATTAAGTACAAGTACCCATACCTAGAGTAATCGTCGGTAAAGGTGATGAATTATGGGTGACCGTACATAGTACCAATACTAAATGGGCCGCACACATCAGTATGGATCAAATCCAATAGGCCTTGAGCATGCTCACCCTTGCCCTTGAAGGGTTGCTTAGTCATCTTTCCCTTAAGACAAGATTCACAAGTCGGTAAGGAGTTAATGTCTGACCGATCAAACATGTCACTCCTAACTAACTTGTTCATCCTACTTAGAGAAATACGACCTAGCCTAGCGTGCCAAACTTGTGCTTCATTAAGTACAAGTACCCATACCTAGAGTAATCGTCGGTAAAGGTGATGAATTATGGGTGACCGTACATAGTACCAATACTAAATGGGCCGCACACATCAGTATGGATCAAATCCAATAGGCCTTGAGCATGCTCACCCTTGCCCTTGAAGGGTTGCTTAGTCATCTTTCCCTTAAGACAAGATTCACAAGTCGGTAAGGAGTTAATGTCTGACAGATCAAACATGTCACTCCTAACTAACTTGTTGATCCTACTTAGAGAAACATGACCTAGCCTAGCGTGCCAAAGTTGTGCTGGGTTTAAGCTATCGTGTTTCCTTTTAATCGTTGTTGTATGTGTTTCGACATCGCGAGTTGGAACGTCTTTTAATTTCAAGGTGTACAAATCGTTTTCGCGTTCCCCAATACCAATCAAACATTCATTCTTATAAATATTGCAAATCGAATTAGCAAACATACAAGAATATCCATCACTATCAAGCATAGAAATAGAAATAATGTTCTTTATTATTTCGGGAACAAACAAAACGTTTCTCTATAACAACTTAAAATCAGAAGACAAAAATAAATAAACATCTCCTATAGCTACAGCAGCAACTCTTGCTCCATTTCCAAGCCTCAAGTGGGTCTCACCCTCTCTAAGACGTCGGATTCTTGTCATCACCTGCAAATCATTGCAGATATGAGATCCACACCCGGTATCAAGTACCCAAGAAGTCGAATTAAGAGACATATTTATTTCAATATAGAACATATCTTTTGCAGTTCGCAACTGCTCGAGGTACTCCTTGCAGTTCCTCCTCCAATGCCCAGGCTTGTGGCAGTGGTGGCAAACATCCTCAGAATTGTTCAGCTTGGAAGCCTTTGCCTTTGGCTTCTTAGTGGGCTTTTCCTCCTTCGTAGGGGCAGAACGCTTCTTACCCTTGCGTCTGAGCCCCTTCTTTGCAGAGGAAGAAGAGCCAATAAGAAGGACGGGCTTGTCCTTCTTTATGGTTCGCTCAAACACGACCAGCATGTTAACCATCTCTTCAAGGGTGGCTGCCAGCTTGTTCATGTTGAAGTTGACCACAAAGGGGTCGAATGCAGCGGGTAGTGAGAGGAGAAGCACATCCACAGACAGCTCGTGTGGAAGCGTGATATCAAGGCCCGCCAGCTTTTCAACGAGCCCAATCATATGAACCACATTCTCGCGGACCGAAGTCCCATCGCGCATGCGGCTCGTCATAAGCTCCTTGACAGCGGTGAACCTCTCATGTAGAGAGTTCTCCCCATACAGTTCTTTGAGATGAAAGAGTATGTCAGCAGCATACTTCGTCTTCTCAAAGCGCCGTTGCATTTCGTTGGACATCGATGCCATCACATAGCATCGAGTCTTAAGCTCGTCGTCCCACCATTGCTGAAGCGTCACCAGCTCCTCAGGGCTGATATCAGCAGGGGCTTCCTTCGGAGGGCTCTTCTCTATCGTATAAAGAAGTTTATCCGAAGCCAACACAATGTTGAGGTTTCGAAGCCAGTCTTGGTAGTTCAGACCGGTGAACATGTCGCTATCCAGTATAGCAGCGAGTGGGTTTTATGATCGAAGACATTATAAATGCAGTTATACTGAAAAGAAAAACAGACATACATTACTAACTATATATGAAAAACGCCAAGACATAAAACAAGGTCGTTAAGTTTTATTAATTCCCCTCCCACTATTTTAACGATTTCACCACGCTCTAATGAAATCGAGAAAGCAAGTTTCTTTAGTGGGTACACGGAGCCCAATCAAGCGATCATGGTCCCGAATAATATCAGCCAACCATGACCCCCAAAAGGTAGTTTCCAATTGCAACCGGTGCAACCTCCATGTATTCACCTCACGTCCAGTAAGGGCCCAATAATATGACGCCGTTTACTATCACGTGTCAAGATGACCCATCAATGTTGAGTCGTGAAAGACGGTCCCATTAACGTCCCCAATAATATGAGCCAACGTTAAAGGGAGTTTCAACCGACTCACAACAATTGTCAATGGCGTGGACAGCTTTCCGACATACATAACCCCCTCAATAATATGAGCCGGGCCATGTATACGGGTAGCATCGGCGTACACCCATTGTTGATTGAAGGTAGGGATAATTTAAAAAAATTTAAATTCTCTTTAGCTTATCGAATAAACTTTTAATCTTGATATTAGTTTTAAATCGTATTTAAAAAGAGGGGTTTTATTTTCGAAAAATTTGGTCTCATGCAATAATTTTAAATCAAATTTAAAACATGCGGATTCAACATATATATCAAATATATAACTAACTTTGGGATGATCGATCGCGAGAGCTATGCGGTCCGTGGTTGCAATCACGGACCTGGGTCCAATCCTAGGTGAAATGCAATATGCAATGCAATCCTATTACATTTGCTTCCGGTTTTAAAGATCTTCGGTCTTCAATATCTTTGATCGTCATGGGCCCACCATCTTCAAAAGTCCTCCCACTAAGTCTAGTAATTTACAATTAAATTCCATGACACATTAGGGATACATTTTACAAGGGATGGGAACGCGACACAAACAGACCCACTTTATAAAACTGATAATCAATAATATTAAAATCGAAATCGCAAAACCTTAAAGCATACACCTATCACATTGGGCACGGCTCTCGATCATCATCGATCGCGAGAGCTATGCGGTCCGTGGTTGCAATCACGGACCTGGGTCCAATCCTAGGTGAAATGCAATATGCAATGCAATCCTATTACATTTGCTTCCGGTTTTTAAAGATCTTCGGTCTTCAATATCTTTGATCGTCATGGGCCCACCATCTTCAAAAGTCCTCCCACTAAGTCTAGTAATTTACAATTAAATTCCATGACACATTAGGGATACATTTTACAAGGGATGGGAACGCGACACAAACAGACCCACTTTATAAAATGATAATCAATAATATTAAAATCGAAATCGCAAAACCTAAAGCATACACCTATCACATTGGGCACGGCTCTCGATCATCCCAAACATGCAATCAATCTAATTAACTTGCATAAATTAAATAATCAAATTATTTACCAGAAAATCATATTTTAACCGTAAAACCGCATTTTATAACAAAATCGTATTTTCTCGATAAAATCAAATTTTAATCAACAAAATCATATTTTAATTATAAAATCATATTTCACAATTAAAATCATATTTTGAAATTTTAATTGCATCAAATTGGGCTTCAAACAATTTCAGGCCCAAAAATCTCAAAATTTCAAAATCGACCAAAATCTGCCCGATATCGAATATCGGCCCGAAAACTTTGTGGGCTGCCCGGGACAGGCCCAAACAAAACCTAGAAGAGAATTAGCCGTCGCAACGATGCCCGAGACCCGCCGGACGGCGGTCGCCACCACCTTGTAGCATGCGGCGCTCGGCCGCACGCTTGCCGCAACGTGTGCGGCGCATGGCGTGCGATGCGCCAACCAGTGGCGCATCCAGTAGCGACGGCCAGCAGCTTCTGGCCAATCTCCATGTCGCGCAACCTGTGCGCAAAACCAGCCAATGCATCGGCCACCATGCGCGGCCGGCGCGCATGTGATCGCGCGGGCTTGCGCCCGCGGTGGGGCTCCTCCATGCGCGGCGGCACCGCAGCCGATTCTCAAAAATTCTGATTTTGAAACAATTGAAATCGATGCAATTTATGCAACGATGTATTGAAGGATCCGAGCCTTGGATCTGATACCATTGTTGGGAGACGGTGGCGGATCCGGATCCCACTTCCCGGGGGCGCAGCGGAAAACAAAATTAGCCCCGAAAAGTGTTCAGTACATCGATAAAAGCAACAAATTCATACATAGGATGTTAGAAGTTGTCACCTTGCTGGCGTCTATGCGCCTGGCTCCGACCAGTTTCTCGAGGAAACCGGCACTTCAAACTGTAGGCGGTGGTAGATCGTCAATCAGGTCCACGACCGGATTCAAGACACCTTCGTCAGCCTGCACAAGAAGAACTGACGAATTCAGCACGGACGGAAACTCCTCGTCAAGCTGATTGGAACAAGTCCGATCACGGCAAGAGGCGGTGGCACACGGCGGCGGCGGCGTGTGGCTTTAGAGGAGGGGGCGGCGGCCAACTTAGGTCTAGGGTTTGTGGGAGTTGAATTATGATAAGAAACCCTAGGCTCAAGACTAAGTATAGGTGTGATGGGCTTGAACCGGCCCGTTGGATCTGGGGCGGGCCCAGTCCAATGTATGAACATTCGGTTCATCCCTATCAGCGTGATTTCATCATAACTCCGATCGACGATCTGATCAGACCAGTGTACACAGTTTGGCCAACTTAGGTCTAGGGTTTGTGGGAGTTGAATTATGATAAGAAACCCTAGGCTCAAGACTAAGTATAGGTGTGATGGGCTTGAACCGGCCCGTTGGATCTGGGGCGGGCCCAGTCCAATGTATGAACATTCGGTTCATCCCTATCAGCGTGATTTCATCATAACTCCGATCGACGATCTGATCAGACCAGTGTACACAGTTTCCAAAACTGAGTATTATGATGCGAAAACAATTTTTCAGATTATTTAGTCCAAAATGACAGTTTTGCCCCTCAACAGCGGGAAATCGTAATTTGACCCCTGTTTACTTTTAGGAAGTCGCACTCCCTAAAATCCTCTTCGTATACTCAACACATTGAGCTTAGTTTCCATGCGGGAATCATGAATCCAGTACTTGTGTGACCCTCAATGGTTCAGGGATACAGCTAGCTGTGGGCCCACAACCATTGCGGCTCCGAAATCACAATTTCGGACTTGCCCAACGGATCATGGTAAAGTGCCTAGCAACATCGCCCCATGATCCCCTAGGTATCACTGAGAGTGCCTGCAAGAACCAGTTGGTCGTGGTTAGCGTACAGTACGATCCTTTCAACACATATATCCCGATCAGATCAACGACCATTGGTAAATCGAGAGTCGCTAGAGATCCGATAGCTATGCATACATCTTGGAGATCGAATAGTGACATCGCGAGTGTAACTAGGTAAACCCATTTACCTAAAACACTTTTAGTACTCTGGCCAGAGATTTATACACTATTATCCCCTCAGATAGCATAGGATATCCGCATGTAAGCAAGCGGTGAATCCTCGACAACGAAGCATCGACTCCTACATGCATCGGGATCTCACCCAATCCCGCCGCCTAATGACCCCAAGTGAGTCGGCAAACGAGTCAAAGTGAGACGCCTATCATGTAGATTCTCAATGATGTTTCGAGTTGTGAGGACTAATCAGTATAACCAAGACCTCGGACATATCCACTCGACAAATGTTAACCACTTGGAAAGTCCGAACGAGGGTAGTTCGATAGATCACCAGGTCACTATCCATCTGCATGCTTAGAACATCACAATGTTCCCTACCAATGAAACATGGTACTTCGCATCGCAGGTGCTAGTCTCAATCTCGGGCGGCCTTATCCTCATTTTGACGGCCCAATCGACTAGGAACGAGTTCAGAATACACAGTGACTATTAGATGTGTTTCATGATAGCCGTCATACCCACTATCACATCTAACATACACTATGGTGCATTCTAGGTCTTTATCCAACACTATTGTTAACATTATAGTCATAATGAAAATAAAGAACGCCATGAATAAATGCGAATATCATATATAAAAATCGTTTCATACAAGAGTATATAAACCCACACGCCACAAGTTGGCTAGTTGGGCATCTACTCTAACACAAACAGCCTAGAGCTAATTTTCTATTCTGAACCAGTACGGTCGCGTGTTGCTTTACTCCGAGCTGATCCAGCTCAAGTCCATTCTGGACTGATACAAAACTTTATGTTTAATTCTTCTTTCCTTTAGCTTTGATTCGAAGGTATAACTCCAATCTGTTCGCAGTTATACCCAATTTCAAGAGATAGTTTATCAGCTTATAGCTTTGCTGTTCGTTATTCATCTATATGTCCTGAGCTGTTCAGTGTTCTTCTTTGATTGAACTCCGATGAACTCCCAATAGCTCCAATGATGGTCCCAAAAATAGAATCAAAACAAGTACAGGAGTTCAGAAGTGGGGGGTTGAAGGACCTCTTTCGATTTTTCTATTTCGAATTCTTTTCAAAACGTTTTAAGCGCTGCTTAACTCAAGCCCGAGTTACCAGACTTGAGATATCTCAGTTAAGTGCAAATCTCTCGGCTAACTAAAAGTTCGAAATGAAGCCGATTAATTTGTGAACAGTTAACAACAAATAAGTGCATAAATGTAAAGAGATAAGAGTCGAGAATTTGTTTCTGGAAGTTCGGATATAAATATCCTACGTCTCCCCTACTTCCTTTTCATGAAGGTATCACTAGAAGATTTGATGTATACAGTCCTTCGGCAGACACCCGATCACACAAGCCTCACTTGTATGAACTCCTAGCACCACTAACTTCACAAACTTCCACGCAGACGCAGCTGCTGGTTTACAACACCTACCAATATTTCAAATGGCTTTTAAGAGCACGTTTGTTACAGACTCAATCAAATGATAGCAATCAATGCAGTAGTTTGAGTGCTGTAAAATCTTATGGTTTCTAAACAAAGAAACTTGATTCAACAATGTGAACCAGAGGATGACTCGAAGGTATGTCTATGTAAGATTTGAACTGTAAGGTTCTTCGAGTCTTTGAGAGCTTTTGAGAATGCTTCAATTTGTGAGATAGCTCAGGAATTAATTTGACAGCGTTTCAGCAATAGCAAAAGTGAGAGTTGTTATCTTCAATTCAAATCATCTGCTATTTCTACTCTTTGCTCAACGTTCGATTGACTCTGATAAGGCAATGAAATCCCTTTTTGAAATACGGACAATCGTACTCCGTCAATCCTGCTCCACTATATGTTAAATTGCATATCGTCAGAGGCAGGAAAATCATTTCCATATATGTGCAATCCCGTTGTAACGACCTCTGCTAATATTTACCCAGAAATAGTACCAATCTTGTCTCCTTAATTCCAGGCAGTTGAACGATTCTTGTTTTTGCCATCGATCTTTTCCAATTGAGTATACGATCGAATTTAAATCAACTTAATGCTTGCGCCTGAAATCATTTCTGTTGGCAGATCTTTCTTTGTTGAAGATGATGAATAGTCCAACACTGTTCAAATATCTGTCGCGATTAAACAGATCTGACCATTTGCAATTTCAGCAATGATGACGTCATCATATCTGTTCCTCTACTGTAGCTGATGTCATCATATCTGTTATATGACCATTGTAGCTAAATCTGATGGTGACGTCATGATATCTGATATTTCTAATGTAGCTGACGTCATCATATCTGTTGATAGGAAACGATGTCGCGTTGAACTTACTGTTACCAAATCTGTTGATAGCAAACGTTACTTGCACTGTTCCAAATACAAACATATCTTGCACTGTTTCGATATCTGTTGGCAGAAAACTTTCCCTATACAATAACAATGTCTGTTGGTAGATATCTTCGCTAATACAATCGACAAGTCTATTTTCAGCAACCATTACTAATCCAATAGCGATATCTGTCGACAGTAACAAACATTATCAAAGTACTTCCAACATTAGATGCCTGACCCGATAACCCGAATACCTGATCCATTGATCCAAATGTCTCAGAACCCGATTCAAATCAACTCTGTAACCTGGTAATAAATCTCAAAGCCAAACTGATAACTGTTGTCAGCAACTTTCAAATCAACTCTGTAACCTGGTAATAAATCTCAAAGCCAAACTGATAACTGTTGTCAGCAACTTGATATCTTATGAAAATATTATTCGATTATCATCGTTAAGTCCAAATCTTTTCTTATTTTTGTTATCACCAAAACTATAAATTTTATCCTAACAATTTCCCCTTTTTTGGTGTTGACAAAACCTAGCAGCCGAGAAAAAATAGATAGGCAAAATATATTGCACACGAACTGCTGAGAACATAAATTCCATTAACTGAAAATGAGGTACAAAAGATTTGTACAACAATAAGCCAATCCTCAATATATATAAAATCTTCTTCTTTTGTATGATCCAATCCTGCTTCCTATGCTTCTTTCTCTTCTTTCCCTTTCTCTATCCTCATTCCTCATTCTTTCCAGAATTGCTCTGTTTGCATTGTCAATATCTTCCTGTGTAGGCTCCGTTAATCTCACAGAATCACCAGTTCCTTCACTTTGATGAACAGGAGTAGGTAGAGGGCGGCGGATGCTGCTTCCTTCCCCCTTTTTGGCATCACCACCTCGTATATATTCAACAAGATCGCCAAGCTGGGTGGAGAGGCTCAGAATATCTGCTGCTATTTTTGGTTGAAATTCCAACTGTTCGTTTCTGATAGCAGCAACCTACCCATCCAATGAATTGATCTTAGCATCAAGTGCTTTGAACTCCTTCCTGATTTCAGTGAATCTTCACCAACAGTAACACCTTGGGCCAATACAACTTTTTTTACATCATTCAAGTGAATTTTCTGGACATCACTAATAGTATGGGCATCTTGACAAAAGCTGTTAATCAATTTGCGTGCGTTGGAATCTTGATCGTGCAGAGTGTCGCGAAGGCCTCTTTCAAGCGTATGGAGCTTCGATACAATCGCACTGTTAGAATCATCAATACGTTGTAGTATGAAAGCTCGTAGATCATCTATTGCTTCAACAAACTCAGTGCGACCAATCGGTAAAGATGTCTGAATATCAGCAGTACCATCCAATGAGATATCATCTGTATCAAAATGCATAGATAGACTGGTGGAAGAGGTAGAAGTCTCTAAGCACGGAGAAGTAGCAGGAGTAGAATCTGGACTCTGTACAAAAAAAAGATTGCTCCTCATGAACAGCAGTAGGAAAACCAGGACCTAAAGCAAGTGATTCCTCACGCAGGGGAGAGGGAGAACGATAGACAGTAGATCCATCTGAAGAGGACTCCTCAAAATCTGAAAATTTCTGTACATCTGTATCTTGGAAATAGCCAAAAAAAACTCTCTGTAAGAATGCCTTGTGCAAAAATATTGCGAAAACTCGCTGGAATGCGCTCAATTCCCAAATTATATACAACAATATCGGTGCAAACATCTTCACGCACAGGTCTCAAACAACCAAACATATGATATCTAACAATATCTATACATACTCTGTGCCATGCCCAAGTTTTGATCAAGGCCGGGGCCGCTTCCCAATACTGTATTGGTTCAATGAATAACACGTGCGGAACAAAATTATCTTCTAGCACACGTTCTGGCATCTTCTTCTTATTTACAAACAGAGATAATTTACAACTGCCCCTCAAAAAATCATTGCCCTGAATGGGTGTCCATAGCCCATCAATCAAAACCATCGGCCGTACCCAACATTTGGATTTGGCCTGAGAGAAGAATTGGGCAAGTACAGCACCACTACCTATAGATGTATCAAGATACGCCGAAATGCACGGTTGCTCTATAGGTAGGCCATTCTCTTTCTGCTGTGTTACGAGAACTTCGAGAGATTTCGAGTGGGCAGCAGACAAAATATCAATTATTTGAGACGCTGTTGCTGTCCATGGCTGCCCAGGAACAAGGTATTTGCGATGAGATACCAAGAATTTCCTAAGCAACATCTCCCTATATTTGGCAAGAATATATACTCTCCTCCTAACAGCCATTTCCAGTGAATCGGTTTCCGCCCATTCCAACATAAATTTCTCCTTCTCTTTCAGAATCTTCAAACTGTAAAGATCAGGTAACTTATTTAAAGAAAAAGAATGAAATCATTCTACTACGTCTTTCATAACCTGATCTCGCAACTGAACGAGAAAATCCACATCTCCACAGATCAACTCCACAGTTTCCCTTGCTGGATTCCCTCTTACAGGCTCATCTTCTTCCAGTATTGCTTTCCCTTTATCATGTATTGAAATGCGGGGAAGACTGGCATAATAAAGATCACGTTCCTGAACTCCAGGGATGTGGATGGAACCACCAAACCTAATTTTTGTAATTTCGACAGCGGTTACTGATGGCAGCATCATGTCCTCAGAGATTTGCATCAATAGATCGTCAATGGACATGTGCTCCTCGCCAAATTGCTTGCTGCCAACAGCTTGCACTAGATTCTTTTCAACCACAGGACTTATGCTGCCCTCAGCTTCGGTGAAAGTCCTTGTACCAACAATCTCTGGTTCATTGTTCCTGGAATCAAAATCATCTAACCACTGACCAAATCATCTGTAAACGCCGCTTCATCAACACGCTGTCCTCCTTGCGTTTCCTCACTAACTCCCAAATCCAAAGTCTCCTCCAAGACCTGTTCGATAATCATATCCACTTCATCAGTGGGCTTAACAGCAACCTCATGAGTGTCTTTGACAGGTTTCTTCTTAGCAATGGACTCATCATCAGAACCAGTAGGAAGAATTATTCTCCTCTTCCTGGATATGCGCTTGGGAGCAGGAGATTTTATGGCTGCAGGAGCAGGCGTAGGATCAACGATTTGAAGTGGCACAACATCCTGTGCTATATTCACAATATCCATGCTTGTGAAGGTGAGTGCTTGGTTTTCACCGTGCGCCTCTTATTAGGAACAACAGGCGCACTGCCCTCAGTTGCCGGTTGCTTCTTCGACCCTACTACTTCCAATACAATCTCCACAGGTGCATCACTAGTGGATTCTGACTTCTTCTTTTATTTGGTGGCCCTCTTCACAATAGCCACTGGAGTTCTGCCTCCCTCATCTGATTGACCACGAGTATCAGCTATTTGGTTCATGGTTATGTACGTAAGAACTGTCTTGGGAGACAGAATCTTTGAGGACGGAAAGGGAGTTGCTTCTCCCATTGTTAGCGCAGGGACGCTATTCAACAAAACAGAGATTTGCGCCCCGTACCTTTTGGCCTTCTTTACTGTTCTGTCCACCATTTCTTCCAAGACTCCTAACATTATCTTACTCCAGTTAACCTTCAACCCAAAATGGATAGCTGTCATCATCTGAAACCGTTCAGTAGTCACAGCATCGAAAGAACCTGCTTTCACTGTAATCGAATTTGCCAAGATATCATTCGACAGTCGATACTCATATTTAAGAAGTTTCTTTTTCCCATGTGGAACAACAGGTACTCCAGACTTAGAGAAGATTTTTCTAGCATCAGATACTAGATTCCTCGGTTGCTTCTCCCATTGTTAGCGCAGGGACGCTATTCAACAAAACAGAGATTTGCGCCCCGTACCTTTTGGCCTTCTTTACTGTTCTGTCCACCATTTCTTCCAAGACTCCTAACATTATCTTACTCCAGTTAACCTTCAACCCAAAATGGATAGCTGTCATCATCTGAAACCGTTCAGTAGTCACAGCATCGAAAGAACCTGCTTTCACTGTAATCGAATTTGCCAAGATATCATTCGACAGTCGATACTCATATTTAAGAAGTTTCTTTTTCCCATGTGGAACAACAGGTACTCCAGACTTAGAGAAGATTTTTCTAGCATCAGATACTAGATTCCTCGGTACATCAGAGAAGTCAGATAGCCCTTCAGTTGGCAACTCAAAAACCCCTGCAAACCAAGATGGATAAATACTGAAATACTTGCCTGAGATAACTCCTGTAATGTCTACACCCTGTATCAACGCTGTATCAAAGAAATGTTCTAATTCTGGCTCATACAACACTGATTTGCACCCCTGAAAACCACGCAATCCACTGCTCTCCAGTGCTTTGATCATATTCTGCATGCCTTCGTTGTCTGGAATGTTCAACACTGATTCGAAATCAACTAGATAGGCATTGGTGAACGTCGAAGAAGCCATTATAGAAGATTGAGAGTGTGTGAAAGTCCCTGAGATGGAATATCTGCAAAAGAAATACCAGAGCAAGAGCGCAAGAACAATACAGTAATATTGCAAAGTAAGAATTGTTAAAAATGGATGCGCTGTAAATAAATAAGGAAGAATACGAAAAGGTAAGAGAAGGGACGATGTAGATGTGACTGTTCATATGTAGACAACACGTGTCAAACATCTGATGGTGCGTACTATTTTTTAGAAATGATTTTGAAAAGATTTTACCCGTACAGGAAAAAGATTTTTCAAATATTTTAATCGAATAAAATGTTTTTAAAGGATATTTGCAAAAGAAATATTTTGCGCGCCAAAATATTAAGTCACAACTTAGCAAATCTGTTTTAATGTTTCGCGGGGATGGTGGAATCTGTTAACAGATAAGCATCAATTGTGTACAGGAGATATCTGTTGACAGATTTCTCCTGTTCAATTGACTTTACGCTTAACAACGCAGAAACCATGTTCCCCCTACGACAGGTATCTCCCATCAGTAAAGCTTACGTAGGCATTGCTGTTCAACAAGTAATGATGATGTAAGCATGTCTGTTCCCCCTGAACAGACGAACTCGATGCTGACGTAAACATTGTTGTACCCTTTGAATGGAACACTTGTTGCTGACGTAAACATTGTTGTTCAAACTACATAAATCGTTAGTGCACAGACAAATTTATGGCAATTCTAAGAGACCTAATATATTCCTAAAATAGGAAAACTTAGCGTCTGGCAGAGGCTTTGTGGAGATATTAGCAACTTGTTGCTCAGTCGACACGTACTCCAACCGAACGTCCTTCTTTAGCACATGATCTCTTATAAAGTTCCTACGTCTCCCCTTCTTCCTTTCAGGAAGGTATCACTAGAAGATTTGATGTATACAGTCCTTCTGCAGACACCCAATCACACAAGCCTCACTTGTATGAACTCCTAGCACCACTAACTTCATAAATTTCCATGCAGACGCAGCTACTGGTTTACAACACTTATCAATATTTTAAACGGATTTTAAGAGCACGTTTGTTACAGACTCAATCAAATGATAACAATCAATGCAGTAGTTTGAGTGCTGTAAAATCCTCTGGTTTCTAAACAAAGAAACTTGATTCAACAATGTGAACCAGAGGATGAATCGAATGTATGTCTATGTAAGATTTGAACTGTAAGGTTCTTCGAGTCTTTGAGAGCTTTTGAGAATGCCTCAATTTGGGAGATAGCTCAGGAATTAAGTTGACAGCGTTTCAGGAATAGCAAAAGTGAGAGTTGTTATCTTCAATTCAAATCATCTGCTATTTATACTCTTAGCTCAACGGTCGATTGACTCTGATAAGGCAATTAAATCCCTTTTTGAAATACTGACAATCGTACGCCGTCAATCCTGCTCCACTATATGGTAAATTGCATATCGTCAGAGGCAGGAAAATCATTTTCATATATGTTCAATCCCGTTGTAACGACCTCTGCCAATGTGTACTATTTACCCAGAAATAGTACCAATCTTGTCTCCTTAATTCCAGTCAGTTGAACGATTATTGTTTTGGCCATCGATCTTTTCCAATTGAGTTCGAATTTAAATCAACTTAATGCTTGCTCCTGAAATCATTTCTGTTGGCAGATCTTTCTTTGTTGAAGATGATGAATAGTCCAACACTGTTCAAATATCTGTCACGATTAAACAGATCTTACCATTTGCAATTTCACCAATGATGACGTCATCATATCTGTTCCTCTACTATAGCTGACGTCATCATATCTGTTATATGACGATTGTAGCTAAATCTGATGGTGACGTCATGATATCCGATATTTCTACTATAGCTGACGTAATCATATCTTTTGATAGCAAACGATGTCGCGTTGAACTTACTGTTACCAAATCTGTTGATAGCAAACATTACTCGCACTATTCCAAATACAAACATCTCTTGCACTGTTTCGATATCTGTTACAGAAAACTTTCCCTATACAATAACAATGTCTTTTGGTAGATATCTTCGCTAATACAATCGACAAGTCTGTTTTCGGCAACCATTACTAATCCAATAGCGAAATCTGTCGACAGTAACAAACATTCTCAAAGTACTTCCAACAGTAGATGCCTGACCCGATAACCCGAATACCTGATCCATTGATCCAAATGTCACAGAACCCGATTCAAATCAACTCTGTAACCTGGTAATAAATCTCAAAGCCAAACTGATAACTGTTGTCAACAACTTGATATCTTATGAAAAGATTATTCGATTATCTTCGTTAAGTCCAAATCTTTTCTTATTTTTGTTATCACCAAAACTATAAATTTTATCCTAACATTCAACATCAAAAGATTTTTAAAATAGCAAACTATATTTGAAAACAATCTTCTTTAGATCGGAGATAGTTTTACAGAAAAGCAGAAAGTAAAGAAAGATTTACAAAAAGTTTAAAGGAAGTTTATTTCAAAAGAGTTTTGTGAATTGTGACAAATATCAAGGGGTCGACAGAGGGTGTGGTGCAACCGGTCGACGAATCGGAATGCTCTACCAACAGAGGGTGTGTGGTAATCGTTTGACGAACCGGAGTGCCCTGCCAACAGAGTGTGCAGTAATCGATCGACGGATCAAAGTGCCCTACCAACAGAGTCAAAGATTAGGGTGTGTGGACAACGACTAGAAAGTTGTTGGGTTAAGCTACACCTGGAACAAGTTAAGCCTGATCAAGCAAATAGAGGACCTGAAGAAGTGCTTTTGTCCACACTTCACCATTGAAAATGAGGAATATTGCGAGTTGTTATATAATCGATTTTCAAGAAAGATAAAGTTACTTCCTTTATAGATTAAACTTTACGGATTTAAGTTTATGGTTTAAAGTTTACATCTTACAATTTAAACGTTTTTAAAATATTTCGAGCATGTGTAGTTTATGATTCACAATTCTCAGTTCCCAGTTTCGCAGTTTTCAGTTTACCAGTTATAGTATTCAGTTATTCAACTTTAGAGTTGTTCAGCTTTCAAGCTCTATCAGTTTACGAGCTTTCAGTTACAGTAAAAGATATTGTTATGCTTGTATTGCCTGCCATCATTATATCCAGATTTTCTTGTTGAGCCTATAGGCTCACTAGTTTTCTTAAGTGCAGGTGGTCATGTTTAGAGATTGCTGGTTGGTGCGAGCTGGATCAGATCTGGGGTGTTTATCGTGCACATTTTGTTTCCATGTTGTTTCAGTTTAAAGTTTCTTTTGTTGTATAGAAGATTAGATACAAATTTTGAATATTTGGATTACTACATCATTTATTCAAAGTAGTCTGAATGACAGATAGAGTATTCCCAAATCGAGTAAAATCAGCTCTTAAATATTTGTTCGTTTTAGTTCCGCATAGTTATGAACTCTGAGCTGTGTTGCAGTTAAAAGTATGAATTTTTATGCAGTTTCTGCATATTCAAAAGCCTGAGCCATTTCCTTATAGTAGCGATCTGAATTTTATATACGTTTTCAATTTAGCCAGAAGCAATTGGTTAATTATCTTTGGACCAAGTACAAATTTTTAGTATCATTCAATTCGAACCCCAAACTTGTTATAATTTCACATCAAAAAACATGGTCGTTACAGCTTTGGAGTCTCGATTGGCTATGATAGTATCTTACCACCCAATCAGATGGCCAATCAGAGCGGACCATTCAGATTTTGTAAGGCATGCTGCAAGCAGTAGAGATGGATTTCGATGGTGGTTGATAGGAATTCCTTGTCTTGGTAGAGTTTTTGTGCTATTGTAGGTACCAAGTGATGTTTGGTGTGACGCCCACGGCCCGGGGTCAACAGATTCGAGATGAATCGAAATAACAAAAGGAAAAGAAGGGCTGAATGATAATTATTGTAAGATGTATTTCTTACAACATAAAAAAAACAAAATCGAAATACAAACACAAATGGCGCCAAATAATAAATAGCGGAAATAGATCTGGATAGCAGATTTGATATAAAGTGCAAAGTGCGATATTACAACTACTGTAATTCTATATGAACTCTCTATTGTTGTAATTGATCTTAATACAAATTTGAAAAAAGATTAAAAAACAACAATACTAGCAACTAAGGACACGGAAACGCCGGCCTTTGATAAACCCAACTGTTGGAGTGCAATAACTGCCCCTGCTACGTAGAGCGATCGAAACGTGGCGTTTGTGTTGCTATACAGTTTAAAAGATTGGAGTTGCACCGTTACCACCAGCTATAGCTTTTGGTAAAGCGGCAAGCGCTCGGTCCTACAATTGGTATCAGAGCCAAGGTCACGGGTTCGATTCCCATTGCTATAGCTTTTGGTAAAGCGGCAAGCGCTCGGTCCTACACCAACACCACAGCTGGATCAGTTCCCGCCGCCCGTCTGTCCCAAATCTGTCTCACCTGCACCATAAAAGCTAGTGAGACTAGGGGCTCAGCAAGTAAAATCTGAGAGTAACAAAATCACTTAATGCAGGCAGACACATCGTATAATAAAAAACATGGTTTAAAGGAAGGCATTTTAAACATGAACTTCTTTCGTAAACATCAGATTTGGGAAACAACCCAGATCCCATCTATATTTTCTTGTGATTTATGGTTTAGAAGTTCTTCTTAGGTCAGTGGTGCTTGATCAAGCTACATCTGAATTCAGTTTCTATATGGCTTGGAGCCCAATATGAAGGGGAAACTGACACTCTCGACAGCTGCTCACCCTTCCGCGTTGACCGTCTGTTATCTATGCCATAAATCTTTCAAAACTAAACATTTCTTCCTTTAAACAAATATTTGATCGAAATCATATCAACATTTATCGGGATTAACTTCTTTAAAATCTCATTTTCTCTTTAAAACTTCACTTAGCAACAAATTTGACTACTGGAAATTAAATATTGTGGTGAAAACATATTTGGCTAATAGAAACTGTAAGAGTGGTTTCGCTAACGTTAAAACAGATGTGATCAAGGAGCAGCATCGTTAGCGTGAAGAAGACTTGACTATGGTGTGTCTAGGATCGAAGCAGATTTGGCTATCGAAAATAGTAGTGCTAGCGTGAAATATATTTGACTTTGGGGTCGGTATCGGTAGCGGGAAAACAGATTTGACTGTAGAAAACAGTGTTGGTTACAAAACAGACTTCAGATGTGGGACACAAATTTGACATGGGAAATTCAGATTTGACTGTAGAATACTATCGCTAGCGTAGAAAACTGATTTGGCTATTGAATCTAGTGTTGCAGCGTCCCGAACGACATCCAAAGATACCAGTCCCACCTATCAAACCAGAACAAAGTCCTGATTCAACCAGCATCGCCAATTACTTGGAGTCAAGTCAGACACCGCCATTCACCAGAAGGAAGAACTTCATAATAATATAATGAACTAGAATCTGTACCGCTCAATGTTTTAAAAACAACATCACTATCTGCGTGAAAACATGCTGGAGAGTTTTAAAACATAAAACAATCTGTGAACCCGAATATTTCATTTTTGTAACCAAGCATGAGAATAAACATAGCTATATCTTGGACATAAATAGGCAAGCAAACACGGAACTGAGGAAAACAATATATGCTTTAATGGTGTAGCAAAGAATGAGACTTTACTTGCCTTAAATTGGAAACGCGAAGAATCAGCTGGTTCCTGCAGACAATCTCCTCAAGCGCCAACGACGAGCTCCTTAGAGAATTTGAGAGAATGAAATATTTTCTTCACAAATTGAATGAGCTCAACTTCTCGTAGACAATCATACAATGGAACATGATTGGCAGTAGGTAAAAACACTCGAGTAGGCATGGGATATCCTACCAACTATTTGTCATTTCAAAAGATTTGTTAAAAGCTCCCATCCACTGTTTTAATTTGTAAATCTGCCAAAAGATTATATAAAGAAACAAGTTGCTCATTCCTTTGTAATTTATCTATGAAATCTGAAATCTGCTCGAGTTTGTGCTTGAAGCGAAATCTGTCTGGAACCTTCTGGATCGTGTCTCAAATTTAAAATAAAGGAATCAACTTTCAATGAATAAAATGAACAAAAGCGGAAATATGAATTTTGAAACATCAAAATGGCCCTTAGAAATAAAAGGATCTACATTTGTGGTCCTACGGATTTTGGGGTGCTACATTCGGCATGACATCCTTTGAGATTTTGCACGGTAATAAGTGCATATAGCTCTATCTACTGGAAGAAGTTGAGGAAAATCAGTGGTCTGCACCATTATTTGTGCATCATGTGAAGGACCAAGAAGATCTGATTCGATCATGAGCGAAGGCTGCGCGAGATCGCCAAGCCATATTGTTCTTATGTGGTCTGGATCTTTGGAGTTTCATGTTGTTGATCGTGCGCTTCTTTCGAGTTTTGCCTTCTAGATTGTCATGGGCTTCAGAATGAAGGGTAGGTTAGCTCTTAGATTAATCAGTTTCTATGAGAGTAATCAAACATATTGGATCTTTAGTGTGCAGATTGTGGATGCCGACTGAGTTGTTGTCGATGCATGATGAGTTTCATGTGTCTAAGCCGACGAAATGAGAGCCATATCCTTCCCTTGTGTTGAGGACAGATGAAGTTGAGCTGGACCAAACCCTAAAATGCATTGAATACCAGTGAGAATTCTGGACAGAAAGGAGAAACAATTAAGGAATAAGACCATACCTTGGGTTTTGGTGCAATGGATTTGGTATGGTCGAGAAGAGGTTACCTGAGCAGTGGCTACCTAGAGGTGGCAAGAGTAGACTCACTCTTTTTGAGTACTGAGTTCCACTGTATGTTGTTGGTGTTTTGTTGGTTATCAGTCTGTGTTGTTATCTATGTTGGTTGTGCAGACTCTTGCTTTAGATTTCAAGGACGAAATATATTAAGGTGTGGAGAATGTGAGGACTGTAATTAGACAATATGGTTAGCGGCCTAATTAGTCCAAATTATTGGTTAACTATCGACTGAGGTGGATCAGCTCGAACGCAAGCTGATACCATGGTTCGTGCTAAGCTGTTAGTGGAAGCCTCATGGGGTTTCAGTTTATACCAGCGCGGGTGAGAGATATTTGAGTGGCCTATGCTGATATTAGGAGTGCAAGATGATTTGTGTTTGCTGGAGAATTTTATTAGTTCGGAGTGCGCTGGTCTTATAGTATGAGAGGTTCAGCTAAGAAGCTTGCTGTGCAGTTGTGATATGGATTAGATCGTGTGCAAGCTGACAGGTGAGTCATGTGCTATGGTTAGTCGTGTCAGGACTCGTGCTCACATCAGAGATTAACCACGCAGAAACAAGCGGAAGCAACTAAAAAGTGGTTAAAATTTTTACTTTTGCCTGACGGATTTAAAATAGATAATTAAAAATACAAGATACTCAAAATAATCCCAGTTTTATAAATCCACAACAGTACATTGCAAAAGCACAGACAGACTACTAGCTATAATAGTCTAAGCATCACCCGGGACATCCCACCCGCAGTGATACCACTGCATATAAATACTATACATAACTGGGACACTCTAACAACCTCCTGGGGCACCACCAGCTGGATCACAACCTCGACCAGCTGCAAATCCTAGAAAACATGAACATAAAAACAGGAAACAACGAAACAAGCCCCAGAGGGACAAATGGGTCAAACCCCAGTATGGAGAGCAACTATAAAACAGCAAGAGACAGCAACAGATAAAATGCAGATGCCATGCATGAGGAACAGAACAACAGCTGAAGGCTTCGACCTCAACAGGGAGCCAAAGAACTCAAAGCGTAGCTCACAGCTGACAACAGAGTCTTCAAGCAATAGTGGCCACGGTGTGTGTACAAGCATTGGGAATTACGCACTCATCTTTACACCACATCCGAATACCAGATGCATCAACAGCTCTACCTGCCATTGCCCAACCCATGAACTGTGGTAGTTAACCACTCGGCGCATGGTGGCTAACAGATCCCAGCAGGGAGATGAGAGTGCGGTATTGCCGCTCGCCCTCGCATCCTGGTACGCAACAGAAACAACACAACAAAGCAAGGCTACAACAGTTGAAATCGAAATGACAATGCGTATGCAATGCAACAGCTGAACCAGCACATGAACAACAAGGCAATGCATACACAGCAATCATGCATAATACCCATGCCAGATCCACGCTGTAAAATAAGCTCAACATCCATACCTCAACTTCTGAGCTACAATTACCACATGCAGCTGCCACAACAAAGTCCGAGCAACACAGATCTGTCACCTGCTAAGCCAACACAAGCAACTGCTCAAAGACCGAAACATAAAACAACAACAGTTGGGAGCTAAAACTCCACCAGCGCTTATCTACCTTCCTAACTCAACGGAAAGCTCTAACAATGCTTAAAGGTAGAATTCTTACTTATCCCAACGAACTACCGGCACGGTAGGGACGCTTATGCTAGCAAACTACACAAGGGAGATGTCTTAGCGATCCCGCGATCCTCTTCCAGCTCCTCCAAAGCCTTCTAAAGAGGTATAGAACGAAGCGCCTTAGCAATAGGAGTCCAACTCTACCACTCTCACTCTCGTCGGAGCTTTCTACCACCGGCAATTAGGACGGATAAGGTTACGGTGAACAGTAACTAGGGTATCGCGACAAGATTTGCTATCGGGAAATATTTCTAAGTGTTGGGGAAACAATGCTAGAGAACAACAGATAAGTCCCCTATTTAAAATCACAACTGACTACTGAGAAACATGTCCATCGACAAACTCAGTTGTCACAACTAATAATCCCAACCAACAGCTGAAATCTCGCATCAGCTATGTCCTATCGCTAAACAGCGAATAACTCAACAAAACGACGTCGCAAAGACTACAGCTGGACACGTTACTCGCTAGTCACAACTGATCACTAACCAACAGCTGATCACTACGCAACAGCTGATCTCTCGCAACAGCTGAATACACGCTAACACACCAACAGCTGAATACGTGCTAAGCAAAAATGCTGTCGTCTCAACTAATCCAAACGACGTAGTTTCGATACCCGCTACGAAACACGCTAGCACGCAACGACTGAATCCAACGTCTGAAATCTAACGAAGCACTGCTGCTCCAACTGATTCCTACTGCTACAGCTGATACACACATCTGAATCATATGTCACCAACGGCTGACTCAACAGCTGATACTCAAACAGACGTCCTCCATGCAACATCTGATATCTTTCCAACCACTGATTCTAACACTTAACGACATCCGATGGCTACACCAAGCACATCGACCAACTGCTGGTCAAAACCCGACCAACATCTGAACGGCAAAATGTTCGGGACTCACATCTCTCCCCCACTAAAACATGATTTCATCCTCAAAATCAACAAGTCTAGGAACAACTCAACTGAACCCAAGAGTTCAGGATAACTGGCAAACAACTAATGGAATTTAATGCAACACTCACGCAAACAGATGCGGCCATTCACGTTGCATCTTCTCTTCCAGTTCCCAAGTAGCTTCCTCGCTTCCATGTTTGCTCCACTGAACCATCACCAAGTAATAGTCTTATTCCTTAGCTGTTTCTCTTTACGATCCAAAATCTGCAAGGGATACTCAACGTAACTCAACGTCTGATCAAGTTCTACCTTGTCTGTTCTCAACACGTGTGAGGGATCTGGCTCATACTTCCTCAACATGGAAACATGAAAGACATCATGTATAGAAGACAATTCTGCTGGAAACAACAGCCGATACGCTAAATGGCCAATCCTCTCAACTATCTCATACGGTCCAACATAACGAGGGGCTAACTTTCCCTTGTGACCAAAGCGCATAAAACTTCGGAAAGGAGAAACTTTAAGGAACACCTGATCACCAACCTGAAACTCTAGAGATCGACGCCTCTTATTTGCATAAATGGCTTGGCGATCCTGAGCAGCTTTCATCCACTGATGAATCTGATCCACATGATCCTTCATCTGCTGCACCAATTCTGGGGAAGACAACTGCTTCTCCCCCACTTCTTCCAAACACATAGGCGATCTGCACTTTCTACCATACAAAGCCTCAAACGGCGCCATACCCATCGTCACTTGGTAGCTATTATTGTAGAAAAACTGAACCAAAGACAACGCGTCTTGCCAGCTACCACCAAAATCCATCACAACAGCTCTTAACATATCCTACAACGTCTGCATAGTTCTCTTAGATTGACCATCTGTCTGGGGATGATACGCTGTACTCATAGCCAATCTGGTACCTAAAGCTGCTTGCAAGCTCTTCCAAAGCCTGGAAGTAAACCTTGGATCTCGGTCTGAAACAATCAAAAAAGGCACCCCGTGCAGTCTAACCACAAAATCTACGTACAGCTTCGCCATTTTCTTCAAATAAAACGTCATACCATAGGGAATGAAGTGCGCAGATTTCGAAAATCTGTCAACTACCACCCAAATCGCATCGCATCAACTGCTGGAACGTGGCAAATGCGTCACAAAATCCATCACTATGTGCTCTCAATTCCATTGGGGCACTTCCAGACTCTGCAACAGACCATCAGGTCTCATCCTTTCAGCCTTAAACTGCTGATAGTTTAAGCAACGAGCAACAAAACCAGCAACGTCGCTCTTCAAACCAGCCCACAAAAAATGCGTCTTCAACGCATGGTACATCTTCCGTGCACCAGGATGAACACTGTGTCTACTGCAATGCGCTTCTCTATGGATCTCCTCATTACGATCTATCAGATTGGGTACAACCAACAGACCACGGAAATGCAAACAACCATCCGCTGAGACCGAATAATCCTCCAGTAGTCCAGCCCTGACCTTCAACTTCAACTCGTGGATGGAAGGATCTGTCCTTTGAGCATATCTAATGGTCGAAACAATCTGTGGCTCAACTTGGAAGGAAGACACCACCACATAATCATCAACTGGGTAAAACTTCCAACCAGTAGTGCTAAGATGCTCACGGTCCTTAGAAACAAACAGCGAAGCAAGCATCTTACCTTGAGCCTTCCTGCTCAATGCATCAGCCACTACATTGACTTTCCCAGGCTGATATTTGATCTCACAATCAAAATCCTTAAGCAGCTCCATCCATCTACGATGTCTCATATTCAAGTCAGGCTGCGAAAATAAATACTGCAAACTCTTGTGGTCCGAGTACACCACAAACTGCTCACCATACAGATAGTGGCGCCAAATCTTCAACGCAAAGACCACAGCTGCTAGCTCCAGATCATGAACTGGGTAGCAAGTCTCGTGACACCACCACATAATCATCAACTGGGTAAAACTTCCAACCAGTAGTGCTAAGATGCTCACGGTCCTTAGAAACAAACAGCGAAGCAAGCATCTTACCTTGAGCCTTCCTGCTCAATGCATCAGCCACTACATTGACTTTCCCAGGCTGATATTTGATCTCACAATCAAAATCCTTAAGCAGCTCCATCCATCTACGATGTCTCATATTCAAGTCAGGCTGCGAAAATAAATACTGCAAACTCTTGTGGTCCGAGTACACCACAAACTGCTCACCATACAGATAGTGGCGCCAAATCTTCAACGCAAAGACCACAGCTGCTAGCTCCAGATCATGAACTGGGTAGCAAGTCTCGTGCGGTTTCAGCTGCCGTGAATCATAGGCAATGACTCGACCATGCTGCATCAACACACAACCCAATCCATTGAGCGAAGCATCAGAACAAACGACGCATCCACAAGAACCAGAAGGCAAAGCCAAGACAGGCGCTGAAGTCAACTTCTCTTTGAGCATCTGAAAACTATTCTCGCATTGCTCAGTCCAAACAAACCGCTTGTCCTTCTGAGTCAGTTGAGTCATCGGCCTAGATATACTAGAAAAATGCTCTATAAAATGACGGTAATAGCCAGCCAGACCCAAGAAACTACGAACCTCTGACACATTCCTAGGACGCTCCCAGTTCAAAACAGCATCTACCTTACTGGGATACACAGAAATGCCATCCGCTGAAATCACATGACCCAGAAACACAACTCTTTCCAGCCAGAACTCACACTTAAAAAACTTGGCATACAACTGCGAGTCTCGAAGAGTTTGGAGAACAGCTCTCAAATGCTCCTTATGCTCCATCAGAGTCTTAGAGTACACCAGGATATTATCGATGAACACTATCATAAATTGATCGATGAACTCTCTAAAGACTCTATTCATCAAGTCCATAAAAACTACAGGGGCATTCATCAAACCAAACGGCATAACCAAAAACTCATAATGCCCGACCTCGTACGAAAAGCAGATTTTGAAATATCAGCTTCTCGGATGCGCAACTGATGGTACCCCGAACGTAGATAGATGTTCGAATAAAATGCAGACCCTTGCAACTGGTCAAACAAGTCATCGATCCTAGGCAACGGGTACTTATTCTTCACTGTATCCTTGTTCAACTGTCGGAAATCGATGCACATCCTCATCGATCCATCCTTCTTCTTGACGAAAAGGATAGGTGCTCCCCACGACGACATGCTAGGTCTAATAAAACCCTTCTCTAACAAGTCGTCAAGCTGCACCTTAAGCTCTCTCAACTCCGCAGACGCTAAACGATACGAGGATCTCGAGATCGGAGCTGTACCAGGTACCAGCTCGATGCTGAAATCGATCTCTCTTCTCGGAGGAAATCCAGGAACCTCCTCAAACACATCAGGGAAATCTCGAGCAACGGGGACGTCTCTAAGCTCCACGCATGAAGAAGAAGATGCGTCCAACGCATAAATCATAAAGCCAGCGTTCCGTAATGACAAAAGTCTGAACATCTCCATCGCAGAGACTAACGGAATCTTCGAATGGGAATCATGGCCATAGAAATTCCATTTCTCGCCAGACGGAGGCCTAAAACGCACGACTCCATGGAAACAATCCACAGTGGCCCTATAGCTTGACAACACGTCCATTCCCACTATACAGTCAAAATCCCACAACATCAAACGAATCAAATTCGCTACTAACGCATGCTCACCAAACTTCAGAACGCCATCCAAAAATACCTCTTGGGAAAACAGGCTAGCGCCGCCAGGAGTAGAAACAGACACAAATTCGCGCAAAAAAGTGGTATGCAACCCATGATCAACCACCAATGCATCAGAAATAAACGAATGCAATGCACCGGTGTCAAACAACACGCGTGCAGGAAAATCAAAGACATAACAGTTACCTGCAATCACTCCCTCGGTGCGCCCTCCGATTGCTCCCTCGTAATGGCATTCCCTTGAGCATGCTGGGGTGCAGAGAAAAGTGGTTGAGAAGACTGTCTGAAACGCGACGGACCAGGAAACTGTAACGGCATAAACTGCGTATCTCCCATCCTAGGCTGCTGAAACTGAGGGGTACGACCCCCTAGACGATCCTCCTCGACCCTGAGGTGGGGCTGTGGCTTTCTGCGATCCAGCCAACGGACACACTCTCGCGAAATACCCATACTGACCACAGATATTACACGAGCCCTGCACACCAACGCACTGATTCGACGGATGCTTGCCTCCACAGAAGCCACAAAACTCTGCCCAAGAACCACTGCTACTAGAGCTACCAGAACCAGAAGAACCTGAACTCGCCTTCTTCTTGAACTTCTAGCCATGAGGTCTAAACCTCTGGCATCCAAACTGCTGAGGTAACTGCTGCTGCTGCTGCTACGGGGGTTGATGGGCTGACTGCGAAGACTGGGAAGACTGCGCTCCCTGAACAGCGGGACGACTACCCTGAGCACCCTGAGGCCTAGCACGAGACCTCCGGTTCCGCAGACCTTCCTCTATGTTGATCGCATTATTCACAGCTTCGGCATAACTCTTCGTTTTACTCGTCAACACCAACGAATACAAATCCTCGTTCAAACCCTCAAGAAACTTAGTCCTCTTGGCCCTCTCCCGACCAGCAACATGTGCAACATACGCCAAAAGAGAAGAAAACAACCGAGTATACTCTCGCACCGACATGGTACCTTGCTCCAAATTATCAAACTCTCGCTCACGAGCGTTCATGTACGACTCCGAGACGTACTCCTGCCGAAAGGCAACGCAGAAACTGTCCCAAGTAATCCCCACACCGGTCTCCTCCAAAGTCCACGAAGTGCCTCTCCACCAGCGCTCCGCACCTTTCCTAAGCTGGAAAGTCGCCAAAATCAACCTAAGTCCGTCGTTATACTGCGTACGGTCGAACAGATCCGTGATATGCTGTAACCAAGAGTCCGCATCAGCGGTGACTCATCACTGTTGAAAACCTGGGGACTCATCCTTTGGAACCTCGCCATCACAATTTCCATGCTGTCCACTCGGGCTGTCAAGTCGTCAACCTCATCCTCTACATTCCTACCACGACCATGAAGAGGTACACTACGCCGATCCTCGTTCTGACCTTCTGATTCCTGAAACTGCCCCCTACCTCTACCCCTACGTCTAGGCGGCATCTACGAAGGCACTAAACAGGATAAGATAACACAGAACATATACATCATAGAAATCACATATCACAAACAATATGCAGCACATAAGTCACATAGTCAAGCACAAACAACACACAACACTGTGCCTAGACTCAAGTGTGATCAAAGAAATCGAGCTTATCCCAGCTTAAGCTCTGATACCAAAAATGTCAGGCCTCGTGCTCACATCA
>KV013956.1:161576-213873 GCA_001598015.1 Dorcoceras hygrometricum
ATGTATTATCATCTGCATATTGTGCTTGTTACCTTCAGTTTGCTTGCTGAGCCCCTAGGCTCACTAGCTTTCTTGGTGCAGGTGAGACGGCACCGGAGCAGGCAGGAGGGGGAGTTTGAATCAGCAGCGACGTGTTAGTGTTTATCGAAGGCCTGCGTTTCCGCGTCACTAGCTTTCTTGGTGCAGGTGAGACGGCGTCGGAGCAGGCGGGAGGTGGAGTTTGAATCAGCAGCGACGTGTTAGTGTTTATCGAAGGCCTGCGTTTCCGCGATTTTCATTTTGTATTTTGCTACTTTTGTTGTCTTTGTTCTTAGTCACAACTGTATTGAGATCTGTTACAACAAGGATGAATTCAGATAGAGTTCAGTAGTTGTAATATCGCGATTTCGCATTTTGTACTTTAAATTTGTAATGACAGCTGGTTCATTTTATGGCGCCAATGGTTGTACTTCGATTTTTTTTTACGAGCAAGATAATACAGCTTGTTCTATTTTCTTTTCAGCCCTTTTATTTCCTTTTCTTCGATCTCGTGACTCCCATGAGGAATGGGCGTCACAAGCTTTTACCTGCCGTTGCCCAACCCATGAACTGTGGAGTTTAACCAATCGGCGCATGGTGGCTAACAGATCCCAGCAGGGAGATGAGAGTGCGGTATTCGCATCCTGGTACACAACAGAAAAATCACAACAAAGCAAGGCTACAACAGCTAAAATGGAAATGACAATGCGTATGCAATCAACAGCTGAACCAGCACATAAACAACAAGGCAATGCATACACAGCAATCACGCATAATAACCATGCCAAATCCAGGCTGTAAAATAAGCTCAACATCCGTACCTCAATTTCTGAGCTACAATTACCACACGCAGCTGCAACAACAAAGTTCGAGCAACACAGATCTGTCACCTGCTAAGCCAACACAAGCTACTGCTCAAAGACCGAAACATAAAACAACAGTAGCTGGGAGCTAAAAATCCACCAGCGCTTATCTACCTTCCTAACTCAACGGAAAGCTCTAACAAAGCTTAAATGTAGAATTCTCACTTACCCCAACGAACTACCGGCACGGCAGGGATGCTTATGCTAGCAAACTACACAAGGGAGATGTCTTAGCGATCCTGTTCCAGCTCCTCCAAAGCCTTCTAAAGAGGTATAGAACGAAGCGACTTAGCAAGAGGAGTCCAACGCTACCACTCTCACTCTCGTCGGAGCTGTCTACCACCGGCAATTAGGACGGATAAGGTTACGATGAACAGTAACTAGGGTATCGCGACAAGATTTGTTATCGGGAAATATTTCTAAGTGTTGGGAAAACAATGATAGAGAACAACAGCTAAGTCCCCTATTTAAAATCACAACTGACTACTGAGAAATAGGTCCACCGACAAACGCAGTTGTCACAACTAATATTCCCATCCAACAGCCGAAATCTCGCATAAGCTATGTCCTATCCCTAAACAGCGAATAACTCAACAAAACGACGTCGCAGAGACTACCGCTGGACACGTCACCCTCTAGTCACAGCTGATCGCTAACCAACAACTGATCACCATGCAACAGCTGTTCTCTCGCAACAGCTGAATACGCGCTAACACACCAACAGCTGAATCTCCTAGCGCTAATCCAAAACGTTGTCGTCTCGACTAATCCAAATGACGTAGTTTCGCTACCCGCTACGAAACACGCTAACACGCAACGACTGAATCCAACGTCTGAAATCTAACAAAGCACTGCTGCTCCAACTTATTCATACTGCTACACTGACACACACATCTGAATCAGATGTCACCAACGGCTGACTCAACAGCTGATACTCAAACAGACATCCTCAACGCAACATCTGATATCATTCCAACCGCTGATTCTAACACTTAACGACATCCGATGGCTACACCAAGAACATCGACCAACAGCTGGTCCAAACCCGACCAACATCTGAACGGCAAAATGTTCGGGCCTCACAAGTCGTGCTGAGTTTCACGAGCTGATGCTGCTATAGCGCTAACCAGCCTAGTGCTGAGATCTGAGCTGATATCGGTTTAGGAAGTGGACGTAAGCTTGATGCAGCCTTGGGTGTTACGAAGCATCACGAATTGAGTTGACCCTTGAGAGCTGGGTTGGCCATCATGAGATGGTATTAGTACGTACCTTGAGACCCGAGTGCGTGAGTTAATCTGAATGATTCGTTACTGTATGAGACAACAAAAGCTGAATAGAGCATCACAAGCTGACTTGAGTGATGCCTACAAAGTTGAGTACTCTAAGATGATCTACATATTGAGTAGAGAGTACACGATCTGAGCTATACGGTATGCGCTGGCTTGAGAGCTGTGAGTTGTTGTGTAGTTGTGTGGGTTGAGCTGATCGGCGTGTGCTGAGCTGCGTGGTGTAAGCTGAGCTGAATGTTCTGTGCTGATCTAAGAACGCGAGTGTTGTGCCACTTCGTATCAACTTAGGCGTAAGCTGGTAGTAACTTACTGTGTAGACCAGTGTTGTTTGTGGCATTCAGCTTAGGTAAGAGCAGTTCATAATTATCATACGGAGGATGGCTGTTTATGGATTCATCTTTGGCGAGAACTATTCAGTATAAGCTGACCAGTGCGTGATGTTTCCTACTGCTACGAGTTGTGCCGTCGTGCATGTCACAATCTATTCCAAACTTAGGTGTTGCGAGCTGAGAGCATCACAGGCTGTTTTGGTTGTAGTAAGCTGGATAGTGCATCCTGAGATGAATTGATAGGATGCGATCTGACCTGAGGTTACACAAGATGTTTGGTGGTACTGTGCAGTTTAACCTGTGCTGAGCTCGTGTGATCAGATCGGTGGTGGTCAGCTTTGGTGAGAGCAGATCGTTTGTCCTATGCTGAATGGGGTGCGATATATTTGCACGAGAGCTGTGTGGTTCTTAAGCTGAATTGTACGCAAGAGCTGAACATCATGCGAAAGCTGAACATATGAGAGCTGAGTTGTTTGGAGCGAGAGCTGGTTTTAATGCGTAGGTTGTGCTGCATTTCCAAGGCTGAATAAAGTGTTTAGGTCCGAGATGATCTGTTATCACTGTAGCTGTGTGCTGAAGAGCTTTAGTATATATACTCGCTCGTTTACCAACACTTAGTCAGTTTAGACCACACATCTCCTTATCTTCTTCAGGAATCTCCCGACAGATATTTTCCAAACCCTTGTCGTCACTGTTCACTCCACCTAGTCTTTTCCAGATCGCCGGAGATTGGCAGGTCAGTTTTGAGTGAGGGTACCTCGGTTGGAAACATCTCTTAAAGGGTGACATTTCCATACCAGTTTGGAGGACAGAAGCGGTCGGAATATAGAAGCCAAAGAGTAGCAAAGGTATCCAATTATAGCATTACGCTTCAGTTCAGGGAACCATGTTTCTGTGGGTGTTAGTTTCTGTTCTTAACGTTAACCTTTGAGCTGGATAGTGCTCTGTTGTTAGTCGGAGTTGTTCTGAGTTGTGAAGCTTCGGTCATGAGCTGTGTGGGCTTGATATCGAGCTGATTTCTTAGATATCTTCGAATATTGTACCTTTCTTGTGGTTTTGCCATGAGATGCTAGCCCTGAGCTGTTGGTCGAGACCTGAGCGGAGCAGTGAGTGCGTTCTTCTCTGAGCTGTGAGCTGTGCTGAGGTATTGGGTATGATCTGCATAAGATACGAATTTGAGCTTGTATTTCAGCTTTGAGATAGGCATGTGAACGTATTGTGGTTGTGTGCTGAGCTGTCGTAGCCTTGTTGTGCGTGTGCTGAGTTGTTGTAACCCTTTCGGCTTGTGCTGAGATGTGTAATGCATGTTGTTGTATGTGCTTCTTACGTGCTGAGATTCCATAGCTACTTATGCGTGTGCTAGGTAGCCGCGCTGTTTTTTTGAGTATGCAACCATGCATGTGACTGTTAATTGATTTGCCTACTCGTGTGTAGCATGAGAATTCCTGAGCTGATCTGATTTTGTGTTGCCATACTATTCTCATGTATTTTAAATGTATGTTGTTGCAAGAGTTTGTTGGCATTGCGTACGTACATAGCATGTTGAGCATGATTTCCTTGAGAACCGATTGATGTTGATAGTACCGGTATGCTATTTTTGAAAATAAAATGAGGTGTCGGCTGACTCCATTATCTTCTACTCCCTGCTACGAGACTGTGTCTCTATGAGAACCAGTGGGTAGCACCCACCCCTCAGAGAGCTAAAAGGCACCAGTTGGGTTGAGCTTTATGATTATGCTACTGGTACCGTGTGTGAGCCGAGTGGATAGCTCCCATGCACTCACATGCGTTGTGGCCACTTTGATTGTTGATTTGCATTTGAGTCGCTGTGCTTTGTACCGATGACTCTTGGTACCCCTCATTCATTGTACGACATGATATGTTACATGTGCTAGTTGATAGCTGTATTATGACTGCTCTTCGTACTGAGGTTTGACCTCGTTTGTTTTCCCTTGGACTGCTTTGGCCGTGTGTTTGCCATTGCAGGCTTTCAGGTACATCAGCTGGTTTGAGAGATTAGTTAGTTGGTGGAGCCCCGTGGGTGTTGAGTTTACCAGTTATACATATGCTGTATCGAGTCATTGCCAGGGGATGCCCTGTGTAGTTGTTTATTTATTGATTCAATTTGAGTTTGTACACACACCACACAAACACACACACACACACACACACACACACATATATATATATATATATACTAGAAATTTATTAATTGGTGATTTATTGGTTAATCATATATGTATGAGGATTAACCAATGGAGACATTAGTTATCGGGTTTTCAGATTTGAGAGAATTGGTTTTTCTGTTGGTGATTTTCGGATTTTCAGATATGAGGTAGAACAGATCAGATGTGAACTGTTGGTCGCTATCGGGTGGATTGGAGAAGGAAAGGTATTAGGATTCCCACGTAGGTGCTAGCGAGAATCAGGTTTGAAATGTCCCTCGTGTGTTTGAGCAATTTTCCTTGAGATGGAAGTGAAGCGATGTCGTTTTGAGTATAAGTGATACGGTGTCTTTTGGTGATAGTAAGATTAGAGTAGCGAAATCTGTTCGGAGAGAGAGAGCAGATGTGCATGTCTTTTTGGGAAAGTCAAGCGTTGGTCAACGGTACTGTGTGGACCGGTCCGGTTCGTGAGTTGATGTAGACCGGTGCGGTTTAATGATTTCAGATTTGACCAAATCTGGATGAGCAAGAAGGTATTTTATGCGAGATCTGTTATTTGAACGGGACCCCTATGCTACGTCGTTTTGCGGTAACGCGACGTCGTTTGATGGTTATGCGCTAGTGTAGCATGGCGAAGGCAGATCTGAGTTAGTGCCAAGATCTGAGTTTGTCGGTGATTGACTTTCACTGTAGCTTTGACCGAGAGATTTAAATATAAGTATCGATCAACACTGAGTCGATTTTCGAACCAGATATTTTCTTATCTTCTTCCCCAAGAACCCTCGATTAGTACTGTTCATATAACCCTATTTCTTGAGATTGCCGTCGATTTATGCCGTCGTTTGGAGCAAGGCTGGTGGCGCTGGGTTCGCATCTCCTAAGCTTTCGATTGATACCAGTTTGGAGCATTAGATCGACGAGTTCAAGGAACGCGAAGTGGTTGAAGGTTCGAGAACCTTCGTGATTGTTGACCAGTCGTTCTTCTGTTCTTTAGAACAGAGAGAAACATACTAATCAGCTTAGGGTTTAACAGAACAGAATTAGCTCTGAGAAGAACAGAACATAACAACACAAAAATATTCAGCAAAGGGTCGATCAGTTTAGAGCATTTTTAGCAAAATAGAAGCGCAGATACAGCTCAAGACCCGAACGACTCAGCTTAGAGCAGATCAAATCAGGAGCTTCGTGATAGATCAGCTCAGACGAATTAGTTTGAACAAGCATTATTCATAATACTAGAATACAAACTAATTTGTTTTATCGAGACAAAGCTCATATTCTAAAAAGGCTGCAACGCATTAAATGATAAAGGACACAAGGTACAGTTATCTCAATACTTTACAGAAGCCTTTTCCACGGATAGAAACTTGTGTCCAACGGATATAAAATTTGCAGAAAGGCTTTATATATAAAAGAAACAATGAATATCAAGATAATATGCACAAGAGAAAATTAGAGAGCAGTGCATGTGCAATAGTCAAGAGCTTGTACACTCAGGTGGCAGCTGCTATACAAGATGAGCTATTGTCCAGGTGTGAACTGGTGCAAAAACCGAGATTAATGCAGAATCTGTAGTCGACTACACGGTAAGGGAAGAAGATGAAGATATCAGCTTTGTAGAAGCACTTCCCAATGTGTGAGAAAACAAGAGAGAATGAGCTTACACTATAAACCTCTCACACACAGATTCACTCACATATGAGAGCCGAGAGCTGAGTAGAATAGATGAGTGAATCACAAACACCAAATGTATGTAGTCTTTCTCACAGAGACGTTAAATAAGTGTAAACAAGTCACACAGTGTGCGAGCTGGTGTGTTAGGAGTTCTCGCAGCTTGTAGGCTGTTGGATCAGGTCTGTACAGAATGCTGTAAGATTAAATCTTCTAGTGAATCCTTTCAGCAATGGAAGAAGTGGAGATGTAGGAGATTGAGATCCTAACTTGCAGAAATAAATTTGTAGTGTACTGTTGTCTTTACAACATTGTTTAAAGCTTTCTGTATGCATACTTGTTTTAAACCTGTTTTAGGTTTCAGTTTTCAGAGTGTATTTCAGATGTTTTCCGGTTGGTTTTTATACCAGATCTGATATACTTCTAAGTTCTAAAACCTTTCAAAAACCTGAGATATTGCAGCTCGTGTTTTCACAGATCAGATCGCGCAGGTTCTGGACCAGCACGCAGCGCTGCATAGTGCTGATCGAACTTAGGCGCGATATATCATTTGGATTTTGTGTGCTGTGAGACCTGGATTTTATGGAAGATTAATGTTAGATTAATCGGTTTTAGCAATTCTGGAAGTTTTCATATTTTTGAGATTTTTGGGTGAAAGCTGGTCGATTTGGTGAAAACCATTCGTAGCGTGTATTAGTAACACGGGAGATCAAACACCGTCGTTTTGGCATGAGTGACCAGTCATTGTCAAAGTCTGCCAGCAGCAACGCTCATGTGGATTCAGCAAAGAGCGCTAAGGATTTCAAAACGGTAACGTTTTGTGAAGCATCGACTGGGTGATAACTGTTAGCAGCAAACTCCTGTAGCGAAGTGCAATACGCCGTCGTTTGGATTAGTAGAGGCGACGTCGTTTTTATTAGCGCTAAGAAATAAACAGCTGGTGTGTTTTCCCCTAGTAGCGATCAGTCGTTGCATGTGTTAGTTCAACAGATTTGCTGACGTGGTTAAGCGACGCCGTTTAGATTAGTTGAAACGCTGCGATTTGATGTCGCGTCTGGTACCAGCTGCAAAGATATGTTGCGTTGAGTGAGGAATCCAGTCGCTGGGTTTGGTTAACCAGCTGTTGACAGATAGAATGATGTAAGTTGTGCGACGTCGTTTAGTTAAGTCTCTGCGACGCCGTTTTGCTTAGTGTTATTTGAGAATTCAGCAGTTGGTTTGCTTTGCATCTGCTGGTTGTGTTTTCAACGAGTGTCGGCTGGTTTTTTCGGTGGGATTTGTTATCAGCAGTCGAGAAGTTTATATAATTGAAGACTTGGTCTTCGATCGATTACCAGATCCCATACTTAGCGAAATATTATCCCGATTGTAGACCTTTGTTTCTCGAACCCTAGAACACTGTTCACCGTGAGTTCTCCGGCGAATTCCCGTCGTTTCCGGCCAGCGTTTGTTACGTTTGAGGTAGAGTTGGACTCCTCTCGTTAAGGCACTTCATTTCTTACCCTTCTCTTAGGCAGCGGAGGAGCTGGAAGAGAATCGCAGAGACATCTCCTTTGTTTAGTTTGTTAGCATCCTATCCTAGCTTGTTGGGGTAAGTAAAGGTTCTACCTTTTTAATCTTTGTTAGAGCTTTTCGTAGTGTATAAAGGTAGAATTAGCGCTGGTGGAGTTGATAACTCCCAGCCGTGGCATCTCTGAGATGTAGTCCTTGAGCAGTTGTTTATATTGGCTAGCAGGTGACAGATCTGTGTGTCGCTCGGACTATTCGTTGAAGAAATATTCTTTCTAGTTGTATCTCAGGAATTTAAGGTACGGATCTGAGCTTCATGTAGCTGGGAATTGGCGTGAGATTTAATGTTAGATGGCTGCTGGTGCATTGCCGTGGATGTTGCTGTGTGCATATGTGATTACTGTTGATGTTAGCTGCTATGTTTATGCATACACGCATTTCCCATATTGCATTCATGTTTCTGTTGCAGCCATTGCTTTGTATCTCGTTGTATTGCTGTTGTTTCTTACCAGGATGCGAGGGCTAGCAGCAATACCGCACTCTCATCTCTCTGCTGGGTTTTGTTAGCCACCATGCGCCGTGTCATGCCTCGTGCTCACAACAGATAAACACATGCGGAAGCTATCAAAAAGTGGGTAAAATTTTCACTTTTAGGCCCGACGGTTTTAAACATATTAAAATACAACGATACTTAAAATAAGTTTCCCAATTCA
This sequence comes from Dorcoceras hygrometricum, assembly GCA_001598015.1. Classification (NCBI taxonomy): domain Eukaryota; kingdom Viridiplantae; phylum Streptophyta; class Magnoliopsida; order Lamiales; family Gesneriaceae; genus Dorcoceras; species Dorcoceras hygrometricum. The sequence continues at coordinate 170,134 of KV013956.1, forward strand.
TAAAACAACCAACAATAAGCATACATAGTGCACAACATGTATCAAATTCCCCTACGGGTACAACAACAAAGCACAGGGCATCCCCCTGGCTAACTGATACATATATATATATATGTATGCTATACACAACTGGGACACGCTAGCCACCTCCTGGGGCACCACCAGCTGGGTTAAACCCACGACCAACTGTAGAACCTGGGTTTCCTGAAAACAACATAACAAAGAAACAAACCAAGCCCCGGAGGGACATGGGGTCAAACCCCAGTACGGAGAGCAATAATATAACAGAAATAAACAGCAAGGAATAAAATGCAGATGCTATGCATGAGACGCCGAAGAACAACGGAAAGCTCGACCCACAAGGGAGCTAAGGAACTCAAACGTAGCTCCAAGAATTACCAACAACATACAGTGGCCACGGGGTGTGTTCACAGTGTGGTAGTGAGCCATTCTCCATGACACTACTCCCACTTACCAGATGCATACAACAACTCAACCTGCTGTTGCCTCGCCCATGAACTGTGGTAGTTAACCACTCGGCGCATGGTGGCTACGATCCCAGCAGGGAGATGAGAGTGCGGTATTGCCGCTCGCCCTCACATACTGGTAAGAAACAACCACAATACAACATGGTACAAAGACTACCAAAGCTGGAATGGAATAACATGCGTGTATGCAACATGCTGGAATACTGGCATAAAAAAATATGATACGCAGCAAATACACAAATAGCATACACAGTCCTCAACCAGGACCACAACAAGCACGGCAATCCAACCCAGCCATCTCGCAATTCATCCAAGCCACGTTCTACGCTGAATTACAAGCTCAAGATCCGTACCTTATATTGAGCAACAATTACCACAAGGATTCCCAAGAGATCTGGTTCCACCTGCTCAAATATGCAACACACAGATCTCAGAAATTCACACAGAAGCTCACGGCCAACCTAAAAACGCACGGCTGGGAGCTACAACTCAACCAGCTAATCATTAAACCTCAACAACCAAACAGGAAGCTTAAAACTATGGCTAGAAACAAGGTCTCGAAGCTGGACAGAAACGCTACCTGCACAACAAAACTCACGCACGAGAACAGCAACTTCGTGCTTTCGCTCCAGCCCACAACAGCTTCCAAAAATGGTGTAGGATGATAGAGCTTCTCGAGAGGAGTCCAACGCTACCTCACACGAGCTCTCGAAGCTGGACAGAAACGCTACCTGCACAACAAAACTCACGCACGAGAACAGCAACTTCGTGCTTTCGCTCCAGCCCACAACAGCTTCCAAAAATGGTGTAGGATGATAGAGCTTCTCGAGAGGAGTCCAACGCTACCTCACACGAGCAAAACAACCACCGGAAACGCCGGGAATTCACCGGAATAGCTCACGATGAACAGTAACGAGGGTTTGAGAAAACAGAGAACGAAAGGCTGGAAAATATTCTAAGTATAGAATCTGGTATCAAATTTGAAGACCAAGTCTTCCTATAAATAGCACTAGCAACGACTGGAACCAATTCAAATAATTGTCCACCGACAGAACCAGTCGACACCATAAATCTGCCAAACCAGCAGGCACAATCAACCAGCAGATGCAAAGAAACCAGCTGCTAAAATCTCAAACCACGCTAAACAAAACGACGATGCATCGCATACGCATCCAGTCGCTAGCTACAATAACCACCACCAGCTGCAAGCTACAGTAGCGAACAATCTCTCGCAGCTGGACAACCAGACGCTGGTTCAAAAATACAAAAGCTGGAACCAGCTGCAACATACAAAACTCAGCGTTGCAACTAATCAAAACGGCGTCGCACAACTGACGTCATCCAGTCGCTAGCTTTCGCGAAATACCAGTCGCAAGATACGAAACACAACCAGTCGCAAGCTACAAAACTTTGACCCGCGTTGATATCTAATCCTGCTGAACAACCAGCAGACACTTGCACGCAAATCCACCAGCTGGTACCAGACGCAACCTCGAAACGACGTCGCGCCAACTAATCTAAATGTAGTCGTTTTTCCTCAACGAAAATACACTAACGCACCTGCTGATCACAACACGCGCAACTAAACTTCACGCAAACGACAGCGTTTCAGGAATCTCATGCTAAAACACGCTTCGACTGGTTTTTCCACCGACCAGCTGCTAGCTCACAACACCAGCTGATACGTCAACCAGCAGGTACCTCAAATATGCGAAAATACAAAATCTCCAGGATTGTTCAACACACGAAATGGAACCCGAAAATGCAACTCAAACACTCAAATAGAGATCTTAAACCAGCAGAACCTCTATTTATCGATTCATTCCAACGATTAATATCAATTACAAATCCAGGTCTCACATTTCTCCCCCACTAAAAAGGATTTCGTCCTTGAAATCGAACAACAATTCTGAAAGCACAACACAGCGACTGAAACTCGAAGTAAGAACAAGAAACTAAGCAGAAACTCGCCCAACACAAGGCCAAGAGTTCAAGATAACTGAGCAAACAGATCACAACAACTAAGGAAGGAAAACAGCAAAAACTACTAGCTACTGGAAAATATATCCCAACAGCTACTCAAACAGATGCGGCCACTCGCGCTGCATGTTTTCTTCCAGCTCCCAAGTAGCTTCTTCCCTACCATGCTTGCTCCACTGCACCATCACCAACGGAATGGTCTTATTCCTCAACTGTTTCTCTTTTCTGCCAAGGATCTGCGAAGGGTATTCCTGATAGCTCAACGACTGATCTAGCTCTACCTCGTCAGTTCCAAGCACATGAGACGGATCTGGCTCGTACTTCCTCAACATGGAAATGTGAAAGACGTCATGCAGAGAAGATAACTCGGACGGCAACAACAGACGATACGCCAAAGGGCCAATCCTCTCGACAATCTCATACGGACCAACGTAACGAGGGGCTAACTCTTCCAAAGCGCATCACACTACGAAACGGAGAAACTTTGAGAAATACACGATCACCAACCTGAAACTCAAGAGGTCGATGCCTCTTATTCGCATAACTGGCTTGGCGATTCTGGGCAGCATTAATCCGCTGTCTAATAAGATCCACGTGATCTTTCATCTGCTGCACAAAGTCAGGGGCAGATAGCTGCTTCTCCCCCACTTCTTCCCAACAAACTGGCGATCTGCACTTGCGGCCATACAAAGCCTCGAAAGGCGCCATGCCAATCGTCACTTGGTAGCTGTTATTATACAAAAACTCAACCAAAGACAACGCGTCTTGCCAACTACCTCCGAAATCCAACATAACAGCACGCAACATATCCTCTAACGTCTGGATAGTTCGCTCAGATTGGCCATCTGTCTGGGGATGATACGCGATACTCATAGCCAATCTAGTGCCCAAAGCGGTCTGCAAACTCTTCCAAAACCTGGAAGTAAACCTCGGATCTCGGTCAGACACGATTGAAACAGGCACACCGTGCAATCTAACAACAAAATCAACGTACAGCTTCGCCATCTTCTTCAACGAGAAGGTCATCCCATAGGGAATGAAATGTGCAGACTTAGACAAACGGTATACAACTACCCAAACAGCATCGCATCCTCGACTGGAACGAGGCAAATGCGTTACGAAATCCATCGCAATGTGCTCCCAATTCTATTGGGGCACCTCTAAACTCTGCAACAGACCACCAGGTCTCATCCTTTCGGCCTTTACCATCTGGCAATTCAAACAACGAGCGACAAAACCAGCAACATCGCTCTTCAGGCCAGCCCACCAAAAGTGCGGCTTCAAAGCATGGTACATCTTCCGTGCACCAGGATGAACACTATGTCTGCTACAGTGCGCTTCTCGAAGGATCTCTTCCCTCAAATCAATCAAATTGGGCACAACCAACCTGCCCCGGAAACGCAAACAACCATCGGACGAGACAGAATAGTCCTCAAGTTCGCCAGCCCTGACTTTCAACTTCAACTCGTGGATTGACGGATCGGTCCTCTGAGCTGCTCGAATGCTAGAAACAATCAGCCGGATAGAATCTCCAACCCGTAGTGTTAAGATGCTCTTGATCCTTAGAGATGTAAAACGACGCAAGCATCTCACTAGCCTTCCTGCTCAACGCATCAGCCACTATGTTCGACTTCCCAGGCTGGTATTTAATCTCACAGTCAAAATCCTTAAGCAGCTCCATCCACCGACGCTGTCTCATGTTCAAGTCAGGCTGTGAAAACAGATACTGCAAACTGTTGTGGTCGGAGTACACCACAAACTGCTCGCCATACAGGTAGTGACGCCAGATATTTAACGCAAAGACCACCGCTGCTAACTCCAAATCATGAACCGGGTAACGAGTCTCATGCGGTTTCAACTGCCGCGAGGCATAAGCGATGACTCGACCATTCTGCACCAACACACAACCCAATCCATTAAGCGAAGCGTCAGAACAAACAACATAACCACCTGATCCAGACGGCAAAGCCAACACAGGTGCAGTAGTTAACTTCTCCTTGAGCAATTGAAAAGCATTCTCACACTGCTCAGTCCAAACAAACCACTTATCCTTCTGGGTCAATTGGGTCATCGGATTTGCTATAGAAGAAAATCCCTCAATGAAGCGACGATAATAGCCAGCCAGACCTAAGAAACTGCGAATCTAAGACACATTTCCCGGTCGCTCCCAGTTCAACACAGCATCCACTTTACCGGGATCCACAGAAATGCCATCTGCTGAAATAACATGGCCCAGAAATACTACGCGTTGCAACCAGAACTCGCACTTGGAAAACTTCGCATACAACTGCTGCTCTCTCAACCTCAGAAGAACCATCTCCAAGTGCTCCTTGTGCTCCCTCGGAGTCTTCGAGTAAACTAGATGTCGTCAATAAAAAACAATCACAAACTGATCTATGAACTCTCGGAATACACGGTTCATCAGATCCATGAAGACTGCAGGCGCGTTTGTCAACACAAACGACATCACCAAAAACTCAAAATGTCCGTACCTCGTACGGAACGCAGTCTTCGCGACATCTTGGTCCCTTACTCTGAGCTGATGGTACCCGGAACGAAGATCAATCTTAGAATACACCGCAGAACCTTGCAACTGATCAAACAGATCATCGATTCTCGGCAACGGGTACTTATTCTTGACAGTGGCTTTATTCAACTGACGAAAATCAATGCACATTCGCATTGAGCCATCCTTCTTCTTTACAAATAAAATGGGCGCTCCCCACGGTGACATACTAGGGCGAATGAAACCCTTCTCCAGCAAATCATCTAACTGTACCTTGAGTTCTCTCAACTCCGCAGGCGCTAGACGATATGGGGCACGAGAAATCGGAGCTGTGCCAGGCACCAACTCTATGCTGAAGTCTATCTCTCTCCTTGGAGGAAAACCAGGAATCTCCTCCGAAAACACGTCGGGGAAGTGTCGCACCACGGGAACATCACTAAGCTGAACACTAGAAGAAGAAGACGCATCCAAAGCGTAAATCATAAAGCCAGCATTTCCCAAAGACAACAAGCTAAACATTTCCATCGCGGAGACCAACGGAATCTTCGATCTCGAGTCCTGGCCGTAGAAGTCCCACTTCTCGCCAGACAAAGGCCTAAAGTGCACAATCCCAAGGAAGCAATCCACGGAGGCCCTGTAGTTGGACAGCACATCCATCCCAACTATACAATCGAAATCCCAAAGCATCAAACGGATCAAATTCGCTAACAAGGCATGCTCACCAAACCGCAACACACCATCCAACAAAATATCTTGCGAAAACAGGCTTACACCACCGGGGGTAGAAACAAAAACAGCATCGTGCAAAGGGATGGTACACAAACCATGCTCAACAACGAACGAATCAGAAATAAACGAATGCGATGCACCGGTGTCAAACAACACACGAGTAGAAAAGTCAAAAACAAATCATGTACCTCAAATAACCCGGCTCGGTGTCTCCTCGGCCTGCTCTCTCGTGAAGGCGTTAACCTGAGCATGCTGGGGTCCTGGAAAGAAAGGCTGATACGACTGCCCAAAACGCGAAGGGCCAGGCTGCTGAAACGGCCTAAACGGAGTCTCACCAAAACGGGGCTGCTGAAACTGCTGCGAACGACCCCTAGACTGACCCCCACGACCCTGAGGCTGGGCCGCGGCCTGCTGTGATCCAGCTGACGGACACACTCTCGCAAAATGCCCGTACTGACCACAAAGGTTGCAGGAACCCTGCACACCAACACACTGCGTGGAAGAATGCTTTCCACCGCAAAAACCACAAAACTCCACCCGAGAGCCGCTGCTACTCGAGCTACCAGAACCAGAAGACCCTGAACCAGACTTCTTCTTAAATTGCTGACTGCGGGGTCGAAACCTCTGACGGCCAGACTGCTGAGCTACCTGCTGCTGCTGTTGCTGAGGAAAATGCACGGACTGAGAACTCTGAGACGACTGAGCTCCCTGAACAGCGGTTCTACCACCCTGCACCGCCTGCGCCACCTGCTCCCTACGCGCACTATGGCTCTTCATGCCCTCCTCAATGTGGATATCAGTATCCACGGCCTCAGCATAAGACTTGGGCTTGCTTGTCAGAACGCTCTGGTATAGATCTCCATTCAAGCCCTCCACAAACCTGGTACTCTTGGCCCTCTCCCAGCTGCACCGCCTGCGCCACCTGCTCCCTACGCGCACTATGGCTCTTCATGCCCTCCTCAATGTGGATATCAGTATCCACGGCCTCAGCATAAGACTTGGGCTTGCTTGTCAGAACGCTCTGGTATAGATCTCCATTCAAGCCCTCCACAAACCTGGTACTCTTGGCCCTCTCCCAGCCAGCAACATGCGGAACATACGCCAACAAAGCCAAAAACTTGTGAGCATACTCGCGCACAGACAACGAACCCTGCTCCAAGAACTCAAACTCCCGCTCACGGGCAGCCACATACGAGTCGGGGACATACTCCTGCCTGAAGACCTGGTAGAAAGTTTCCCAAGTAATGCCAACACCAGTCTCCAGTAAGGTACTAGGCGTACCTCGCCACCAATGCTCTGCGGACTTCCTCAACAATAAGGTCACCAACCTCAACCGGATATCATCGTCATACTGGGCTCGATCAAAAAGATGTATGACGCTATGGAGCCAAGAATCCGCGTCCTCACTCGACTCATCACCATTGAATATAGGAGGACTCATCCTCTGAAACCGAGATATGACCACATCCATTCTCTCTACCGGAGCCGGCGGAGCTTCAGCCTCCTCCTCTCCACTACTCTCAAGAGTATGACTAGGCGCACTATACTGATCCTCGTTCTGCCCTCCTGATTCCTGGAACTTCCCCCTACCTCTAACACGACGTCTAGGCGGCATCTAAAACACTCAACAGGATAAGGAAAAAAAAATAGAATAGATACAGCATAGAAAGCATATAACACAAAATATGCAGCACGTACTCATATAAGTCAAGCACATGCAACACACAACACTGTGCCTAGACTCAAGTGTGATCAACGGAATTGAGCTTATCCCAGTTTAAGCTCTGATACCAAAAATGTCAGGCCTCGTGCTCACAACAGATAAACACATGCGGAAGCTATCAAAAAGTGGGTAAAATTTTCGCTTTGAGGCCCGACGGTTTTAAACATATAATTTAAAATACAACGATACTTAAAACAAGTTTCCCAGTTCATAAAATAACCAAAAATAATCATACATAGTGCACAACATGTATCAAATTCCCCTACGGGTACAACAACAAAGCGCAGGGCATCCCCCTTGCTAACTGATACATATATATATAAGTATGCTATACGCAACTGGGACACGCTATCCACCTCCTGGGGCACCACCAGCTGGGTAAACCCACGACCAGCTGTAGAACCTGGGTTTCCTGAAAACAACATAACAAAGAAACAAACCAAGCCCCGGAGGGACATGGGGTCAAACCCCAGTACGGAGAGCAATAATACAACAGAAATAAAAAGCAAGGAATAAAATGCAGATGCTATGCATGAGACGCCGAAGAACAACGGAAAGCTCGACCCACAAGGGAGCTAAGGGACTCAAACATAGCTTCAAGAATTACCAAAAACATACAGTGGCCACGGGGTGTGTTCACAGTGTGGTAGTGAGCCACTAGCCATGACACTACTCCCACTTACCAGATGCATACAACAACTCAACCTGCTGTTGCCTCGCCCATGAACTGTGGTAGTTAACCACTCGGTGCATGGTGGCTACGATCTCAGCAGGGAGATGAGAGTGCGGTATTGCCGCTCGCCCTCACATCCTGGTAAGAAACAACAACAATACAACAAGGTACAAAGACTACCAAAGCTGAAATGGAATAACATGCGTGTATGTAACATGCTGGAATATTGGCATATAAAAATATGATACGCAGCAAATACACAAATAGCATACACAGTCCTCAACCAGGACCACAACAAGCACGACAATCCAACCCAGCCATCTCGCAATTCATCCAAGCCACGTTCTACGCTGAATTACATGCTCTAGATCCGTACCTTATACTGAGCAACAATTACCACAAGGATTCCCAAGAGATCTGGTTCCACCTGCTCAAATATACAACACACAGATCTCAGAAATTCACACAGAATCTCACGGCCAACCTAAAAACGCACGGCTGGGAGCTACAACTCAACCACCTAATCATTAAACCTCAACAACCAAACAGGAAGCTTAAAACTATGGCTAGAAACAAGGTCTCGAAGCTGGACAGAAACGCTACCTGCACAACAAAACTCACGCACGAGAACAGCAACTTCGTGCTTTCGCTCCAGCCCACAAAAGCTTCCAAAAACGGTGTAGGATGATAGAGATTCTCGAGAGGAGTCCAACGCTACCTCACACGAGCAAAACAACCATCGGAAACGCCGGGAATTCATCGGAATAGCTCACGGTGAACAGTAACGAGGGTTTGAGAAAACAGAGAACGAAAGGCTGGAAAATATTCTAAGAATAGAATCTGGTATCAAATTTGAAGACCAAGTCTTCCTATAAATAGCACTAGCAACGACTGGAACCAATTCAAATAATTTTCCACCGACAAAACCAGTCGACACCATAAATCTCCCAAACCAGCAGGCACAATCAACCAGTAGATGCAAAGAAACCAGCTGCTGAAATCTCAAACCACGCTAAACAAAACGACGACGCATCGCATACGCCATCCAGTCGCTAGCTACAATAACCACCACCAGCTGCAAGATACAGTAGCGAACAATCTCTCGCAGCTGGACAACCAGACGCTGGTTCAAAAATCAAAAGCTGGAACCAGCTGCAACATACAAAACGCAGCATTGCAACTAATCAAAACGGCGTCGCACAACTGACGTCATCCAGTCTCTAGATGCAACATACAAAACGCAGCATTGCAACTAATCAAAACGGCGTCGCACAACTGACGTCATCCAGTCTCTAGCTTTCGCGAAATACCAATCGCAAGATACGAAACACAACCAGTGGCAAGCTACAAAACTTTGACCCACGTTGACATCTACTCCTGCTGAACAACCAGCAGACACTTGCACGCAAATCCACCAGCTGGTACCAGACGCAACCTCGAAACGATGTCGCGCCAACTAATCTAAACATAGTCGTTTTTCCTCAACGCAAATACACTAACGCACCTGCTGATCACAACACGTGCAACTAAACTTTACGCAAACGACAGCGTTTCAGGAATCTCATGCTAAAACATGCTTCGACTGGTTTTGCCACCGACCAGCTGCTAGCTCACAACACCAGCTGATACGTCAACCAGCAGGTACCTCAAATATGCGAAAATACAAAATCTCCAGGATTGTTCAACACACGAAATGGAACCTGAAAATGAAACTCAAACACTCAAATAGAGATCTTAAACCAGCAGAACCTCTATTTATCATTCATTCCAACGATTAATCTCAATTACAAATCCAGGTCTCACACGCCGAGTGGTTAACTACCACAGTTCATGGGCGAGGCAACGGCAGGTTGAGTTGTTTGATGCATCTGGTATTTGGGTGTAGTGTCAAGGCGAGTGGCTCATTACCATACTTTGAACACACCCCGTGGCCACTGATTCGTTGCTGATCTTGTGGAGCTATGTTTGAGTCCTCTGGCTCCCTTGTTGGTTGTAGCCTTCAGCTGTTATCCGGTGTCTCATGCATATCATCTTCATTTTATCTTATGCATTTCCTTTAGCTGTTTCAGTTGCTCTCCATACTGGGGTTTGACCCCATGTACCTCTAGGGCTTGGTTGTTTCCTTGTTTGTGTTGTTCTCAGGGAATCCAGGTTTTACAGCTGGTCGTGGTTTTAACCCAGCTGGCGGTGCCCCAGGAGGTGGTTAGAGTATCCCAGTAGCGTATAGCATATATTTATGTATCAGTATTGTTAGTCAGGGGATGCCCTGTGCTTCGTTGTTGTAGCCAGTGGTTGGAGTCTGATACTTGTGCATGTATGCTGTACTGTATTGAAATGGTGTGTAGCCATTTGTTGTTCGTTGATTTCAAAAACTGGGATATTTATTTTGAGTATCGTACTATTTTAAATTATATTGTTTTTAACCGTCACGCCAAAAGTGAAAATGTTTCCCGCTTTTTAGTAGCTTCCGCATGTGTTTGTACGTTTTATCTTTGATACGAGCACGAGACCTAACATTTTTGGTATCAGAGCTTAAGCTGGGATAATCTCAATTTCTTTGAATCACACTTGAGTCTAGGCACAGTGTCGTGTGTTGCATGTACTTGATCTATGTGATTACGTGCTGCATATTTATGTTATGTGCTCTGTATGCTGTATCTGTTCTGTTTTGCTTGATCCTGTTGAGTGTTTTCGTAGATGCCGCCTAGACGTCGTTGTAGAGGTAGGGGCAGTTTGAGGAAACGGCAGGATATAACGAGGATCAGCGTAGTGCGCATAGTCGTAGTCGTGTTGGACACGACGAGGAGGAGGAAGTTGAGGTTGCGGCACCTCCTGTGGAGAGGATGGATGTCGTGATAGCACGATTTCAGTGGATGAACCCTCCAGTCTTTAACGGTGACGAGTCCAGTGAGGATGCAGACTCGTGGCTCTAGAACATTATCGGTGTTTTCGAACGGGTGCAGTATGATGATGATATTTGACTGAGTTTAGTGAGCCTCTTGCTTAGGAAGGCGGCAGAGAGCTGGTGGCGAGGCGCTTCGAGTACCTTGTTGGAGACCGGTGTTGGGATCTCTTGGGGCAGTTTTTGCGAGACCTTCCAGCAGGAGTATGTACCTGAATCTTATGTGAACGCCCGGGAGCGGGAGTTCGACCATCTGGATCAGGGCTCTATGACGGTGAGGGAGTATGCGCGTACGTTCTCTTCTTTGTTGGCATACGTTCCCCGTGTTTCTGGCCAGTAGAGGGCCAAGCGGACTAGATTTCTTGAGGGCCTGAATGAAGAGTTGCATCAGATGGTTCTTACCAGTAAGCCCAAGAGTTATGCTGAGGCCGTGGATGCTGCTATCAACAATCTCTTGGGGCAGTTTTTGCGAGACCTTCCAGCAGGAGTATGTACCTGAATCTTATGTGAACGCCCGGGAGCGGGAGTTCGACCATCTGGATCAGGGCTCTATGACGGTGAGGGAGTATGCGCGTACGTTCTCTTCTTTGTTGGCATACGTTCCCCGTGTTTCTGGCCAGTAGAGGGCCAAGCGGACTAGATTTCTTGAGGGCCTGAATGAAGAGTTGCATCAGATGGTTCTTACCAGTAAGCCCAAGAGTTATGCTGAGGCCGTGGATGCTGCTATCAACATTGAGGAAGGTTTGCGTAGTCGTAGTGCTCGCAGGCAGTAGGTAGCGCAGGGTGGTCGTCCTGCTATTCAGGGAGCGCAGTCTTAACAGTCCTCCCAGTCAGCCTATCAGCCCCAGCAGTAGCAGCAGCAGCCACATGTGGCACAGCAGTCTGGCCGTCAGAGGTTCCGTCCCCGCGGTCAGCAATTCAAGAAGAAGTCGGGTTCTGGCTCTTCTGGTTCGGGCAACTCGAGTAGCGGCGGTTCTCGGGCTGAGTTTTGTGGATTTTATGGTGGCAAGCATCAGTCTACGCAGTGTGTTGGTGTGCAGGGTTCCTGCAACATTTTTGGTCAGTACGGGCATTTTTCTAGAGCGTGTCCGTCAGCTGGATCACAGCAGACCGCGGCCCAGCCTCAGGGTCGTGGAGGTCAGTCTAGGGGCCGTTCCCCTCAGTTTCAGCAGCCTCGGTTGGGTGAGACTCAGTTTATGCCGTTTCAGCAGCCTGGACCTTCGCGTTTTGGGGAGTCTTCTCAGCCTTTCTTCTCTGGACCTTAGCATGCTCAGGTCAACGCCATCACGAGGGAGCAGTTGGAGGAGACGCCGAGTGTGATCGCAGGTACATGTCTCGTTTTTAATTTTCCTGCACGTGTGTTGTTTGACACCAGAGCGTCACATTCTTTTGTTTCTGATTCGTTTGTTGTTGAGCATGGTCTGTGTACCATTTCGTTGGGCGATGCTGTTTCTGTTTCTACCCATGGAGGTGTGAACCTGTTCTCCCAGGAGGTTTTGTTAGATGGCGTGTTGCGGTTTGGTGAGCATGTGCTGTTAGCAAACTTGATCTGTTTGGTGTTGTGGGATTTTTATTGCATAGTTGAGATGGATGTGTTGTCCAACTATCGGGCCTCCGTGGACTTCTTCCATGGTATCGTTCGTTTTAGGCCTTTGTCTGGAGAGAAGTGGGATTTCTACAGCCAGGATTCTCGATCGAAGATCCCGTTAGTCTCAGCGATGGAGATGTTTAGCTTGTTATCTTTAGGGAATGCTGGTTTCCTGATCTACGCGTTGGATGCGTCTTCTTCTTCCCGTGTGCAGCTCAGTGATGTTCCCATAGTGCGACACTTTCCCGACGTGTTTCCGGAGGAGATTCCTTGTTTTTCTCCGAGGCGGGAGATTGACTTCAGCATAGAGCTGGTGCCTGGCACAGCTCCGATTTCTCGTGCCCCGTATCGTCTGGCGCCTGCGGAGTTGAGAGAGCTCAAGGTGCATTTGGACGATTTGCTGGAGAAAGATTTTATCCGACCTAGTATGTCGCCATGGGGAGCGCCCATCTTGTTTGTGAAGAAGAAGGATAGCTCAATGCGGATGTGCATTGATTTCCGTCAATTGAACAAAGCGACGGTCAAGAACAAGTACCCTCTACCCAGGATCGATGATCTGTTTGATCAGTTGCAAGGTTCTGTGGTGTACTGGAAGATTGATCTGCGATCAGGGTACCATCAGCTGAGAGTGAGAGATCAAGATGTCGCGAAGACTGCTTTTCGTACCAGGTATGGGCATTTCGAGTTTCTGGTGATGCCGTTTGGTTTGACCAACACGCCAGCTGTCTTTATGGATCTGATGAACCGGGTATTTAGAGAGTTCATTGATCAGTTTGTGATTGTTTTCATTGACGACATCTTGGTGTACTCAAAGACTCCTTTGGAGCATAAGGAGCATTTGCGGATTGTCCTTCAGACGCTGAGAGATCAGCAGTTGTATGCCAAATTCTCCAAGTGTGAGTTTTGGTTGGATCGCGTCGTATTCTTGGGAAATGTGATTTCAGCGAGGGGATTTCGATGGATCCCAGTAAGGTTGATGCTGTTCTGAACTGGGAGCGTCCCAGGAATGTTTCCGAGATTCGCAGTTTCTTGGGTCTGGCTGGCTATTACTGTCGTTTTATGGAAGGATATTCTAGCATAGCAAAGCCGATGACTCAACTGACACAGAAGGACAAGAGGTTTGTGTGGACTAAGCAGTGCGAGAATGCCTTTCAACTGCTCGAGGAAAAGTTGACTACTGCACCTGTGTTAGCTCTGCCGTCCGGTTCAGGTGGTTTCGTTGTTTGTTCTGAAGCTTTGCTCAATGGATTGGGCTGTGTTTTGATGCAGAATGGTCGAGTAATTGCGTATGCCTTGCGGCAGTTGAAACCGCACGAGACTCGTTATCCAGTCCATGATTTCGAGCTAGCGGCCGTTGTTTTTGCGTTGAAGATCTGGCGTCACTACCTGTATGGCGAGCAATTTGTGGTGTACTCGGACCACAAGAGTTTACAGTATTTGTTTTCGCAGCTTGACTTGAACATGAGACAACATCGTTGGATGGAGCTGCTAAAGGACTTTGATTGCGAGATCAAGTACCAGCCTGGTAAGTGGAACGTAGTGGCCGATGCTTTGAGCAGGAATGCTAGTGAGATGCTTGCGTCATTGTACATCTCTAAGGATCAGGAGCATCTTAACACTACGGGTTGGAGATTCTACCTGGCTGAGGATTGTGTTGTGGTTTCTTCTTTCCAAGTGGAGCCACAGATTGTTTCTAGTATTCGAGCAGCTCAGAGAACTGAGCTGTCTATCCACGAGTTGAAGTTGAAAGTCATGGCTGGCGAACTTGAGGACTATTCTGTCTCTTCCGATGATTGTTTGCATTTCCGGGGCAGGTTGGTTGTGCCCAATTTGATTGATTTGAGGAGGAGATCCTTCGGGAAGCGTACTGTAGCAGACATAGTGTTCATCCTGGTGCACAAAAGATGTACCATGCGTTGAAGCCGTAATTTTGGTGGGCTGGCCTGAAGAGAGACGTTGCTGGTTTTGTCGCCCGTTGTTTGAATTTTCAGATGGTTAAGGCCGAAAGGATGAGACCTGGTGGTCTGTTGTAGAGTTTGGAAGTTCCCCAATGGAATTTGGAGCACATTGCTATGGATTTTGTGACGCATCTGCCTCGTTCCAGTAGAGGGTGCGATGCTATTTGGGTGGTTATCGACCGTTTGTCGAAGTCTGCACATTTTATTCCCTATGGGATGACCTTCTCGTTGAAGAAAATGGCGAAGCTGTACGTTGATTTTGTTGTTAGACTGCACGGTGTGCCCGTTTCGATCGTATCCGACCGAGATCCGAAGTTTACTTCCAGGTTTTGGAAGAGTTTGCAAACAGCTTTGGGTACCAGATTGGCTATGATTACAACGTATCATCCCAGACAGATGGCCAATTCTTAGAGAACTATCTAGACGTTGGAGGATATGTTACGAGCTGTTGTGTTGAATTTCGGAGGTAGCTAGAAAGACGCGTTTGTTTAGTATAGTTTTCCTATAATAACAGCTATCAGGTAACGTTTGGTATGGCGCCGTTTGAGGCTTTGTATGGTAGGAAGTGCAGATCGCCGGTGTGTTGGGAAGATGTGGGGCTATCTAGACGTTGGAGGATATGTTACGAGCTGTTGTGTTGAATTTCGGAGGTAGCTAGAAAGACGCGTTTGTTTAGTATAGTTTTCCTATAATAACAGCTATCAGGTAACGTTTGGTATGGCGCCGTTTGAGGCTTTGTATGGTAGGAAGTGCAGATCGCCGGTGTGTTGGGAAGATGTGGGGGAGAAGTAGCTATCTGCCCTCGACTTTGTGCAGCAAATGAAGGATCATGTGGATCTTATTCGACAGCGGATGAAAGCTGCCCAGGATCGCCAATCCAGTTATGCGAATAAGAGGCGGAGACCTCTTGTGTTTCAGGTTGGTGATCGTGCATTTCTCAAATTTTCTCCGTTTCGTAGTGTTATGCGCTTTGGATACAAGGGAAAGTTAGCCGATCGTTACGTCAGACCGTATGAGATTGTTGAGAGGATTGGCCCTTTAGTGTATCGGCTGTTATTTCCTCCGTAATTGTCTTCTCTACATGATGTCTTTCATGTTTCCATGTTGAGGAAGTATGAGCCAGATCCGTCTCATGTGCTTAGGACTGACGAGGTTGAGCTAGATCAGTCGTTGAGCTATCAGGAATACCCCTTGCAGATCCTTGGAAGAAAAGAGAAACAGCTGAGAAATAAAACCATTCAGTTGGTAATGGTACAATGGAGCAAACATGGAAGGGAAGAAGCTAATTGGGAGCTGGAAGAAATGATGCCGCGCGAGTGGCGGCATCTGTTTGAGTAGCTGTTGAGCTAAATTCTAGTAGTTTGTAGCTTTTGGTTGTATTTCTTCCCTAGTTGTTGTTAATTGTTTGCTTAGTTATCTTGAACTCTTGGCCAGGTGTTAGGCGAGTTCCTGTTTTGTATTTTGCTGCTGTGTTGTGCTTTCAGAATTGTTGTTGTTTGATTTCGAGGACGAAATCCTTTTTAGTGGGTGAGAAATGTGAGACCTCGATTTTATGGAAGATTAATGTTAGATTAATCGGTTTTAGCAATTCTGGAAGTTTTCGTATTTTTGAGATTTTTGGTTGAATGCTGGTCGATTTGGTGAAAACCATTCGTAGCGTGTATTAGTAACGTGGGAGATCAAACGCCGTCGTTTTGGCGTGAGTGACCAGTCGTTGGCAAAGTCTGCCAGCAGCAACGCTTATTTGGATTCAGTAGAGAGCGCTAAGGATTTCAAAACGGTGACGTTTTGTGAAGCATCGACTGGGTGATATCAGTTAGTATCAAGCTCCTGTAGCGAAGTTCAATACTCCGTCGTTTGGATTAGTAGAGGCGACGTTGTTTTGATTAGCGCTAAGAAATCAGCAGTTGGTGTGTTTGCCCCTAGTAGCGATCAGTCGTTGCATGTGTTAGTTCAACAGATTTCCTGACGTGGTTAAGCGACGCCGTTTAGATTAGTTGAAACGCTGCATTTTGATGTCGCGTCTGGTATCAGCTGCAAAGATATGTTTGATGCATCTGGTATTTGGGTGTAGATTCAAGGCGAGTGGCTCATTACCACACTTTGAACACACCCCGTGGCCACTGATTCGTTGCAGATCTCGTGGAGCTATGTTTTAGTTCCTTGGCTCCCTTGTTGGTTGTAGCCTTCAGCTGTTATCCGGTGTCTCATGCATAGCATCTGCGTTTTATCTTATGCATTTCCTTTAGCTGTTTCAGTTGCTCTCCGTACTGGGGTTTGACCCGATGTCCCTCTGGGGCTTGGTTGTTTCCTTGTTTGTGTTGTTTTCAGGGAATCCAGGTTTTACAGCTGGTCGTGATTTTAACCCAGGTGGCGGTGCCCCAGGAGGTGGTTAGAGTATCCCAGTAGCGTATAGCATATATTTATGTATCAGTATTATTAGCCAGGGGATGCCCTGTGCTTCGTTGTTGTAGCCAGTGGTTGGAGTCTGATACTTGTGCATGTATGCTGTACTGTATTGAAATGGTGTGTAGCCATTTGTTGTTTCGTAATTTCGAAAACTGGGATATTTATTTTGTATATCGTACTATTTTAAATTATATTGTACTATTTTAAATTATATTGTTTTTAACCGTCAGGCCAAAAGCGAAAATTTTACCCGCTTTTTAGTAGCTTCCACATGTGTTTGTATGTTTTAATCTTTGATATGAGCACGAGGCCTGACACGTGCTGTTTTTCAAAACAATTTTTTAAATGCACGTAATCTATATTTTCGATCCAAGAATTTTGCCTGATCTGTGTGAGAGCTCACGGCACCAGCTTTTGGGTCCCTTCAATGACGTTGGTTCATATTATTGGGGACGTCATGGCGACCGTCCATTTCAACTCGACATTGATGGGTCATCTTGACACGTGATGGTAATCAGCGTCATATAATTGGGCCATTAATAGAAATGAGGTAAATGGATGGGGGTTGCATTTGATGCAATCGGGATCTACCTTTTGGGGATCATGGTGGACTGATATTATTCTGGACCACTATGCACCCACTACGAAAACTGGATTTTTCTTTTTCAGTAGAAGGTGGTGAAATCGTTAAAATTGTGGGAGGGTAATTCCTAAAACTGAATGACCATGTTTTATGTCTTAGTGTATTTTCATAAATAGTCAGTAATTCATGTCTGTTATTCCTTTCAGTATTTACTTATATTAAAAATATATTCGATGAAAAACCCACTCGCTGCTATACTGTATACCAACAAATTGACTGGAGCTAACTACCTAGATTGGTTGCGCAACCTCAAGATAATGTTGTCTTCGGAGAAACTTCTCTACACGCTAGAGAAGAGCCCTTCGAAGGAGGCCCCTGCTGGTGTCAGTCCTGAGGAGCTGACAAAATTGGACACACGGTGGTACCATGAGCTCAAGTCACGGTGCTACATGTTGGATCCTATGTCCAATGAATTGCAACGGATATTTGAGGAAACATGGTATGCTGCTGACATCCACCTTCACCTCAAATAGTTGTACGGGGAGAACTCTCAGGCGAAGAGGTTCACTACGGTCAAGGATCTAATGACTTGCCGCATGCGCGAGGGGGCTTTGGTCCGCAAGCATGGGGTCCATATGATTGGGCTCATTGAAAATTTAGTGGGCCTCAAAATCGTACTTATGTATGTGGATTTGCTTGTCCTCTCCCTCCCCGCTGCATTCGAACATTTTTTTGTCAAATTCAACATGCACAAGCTGGATTTCACCCTTGAAGAGTTGGTAAACATGCTTGTAGTGTTTGGAGGGACCAAGAATAAGGACAAGCCTATCCTCCTCTTGGGCTCTTTATCTGTGAGGAAGGGGCCCAAACAAAAGGATAAGAAGTGTTCTGCCCCTGAAAAGGAGGATAAGCCCAACAAGAAGCCTAAGGAAAGGGCTCCTAAACCAAAAAGTCTGAGGATGTTTGCCACCTTTGCCACAAGCCTGGAAACTGGAGGAGGAACAACCGGGATTACCTTGAGCAGTTAAGAGCAGCGAAAGGTATATTTATATTGAAATAAATATGTCTCTTAATTCAATTTTTTGGGTACTTAATACTAGATGTGGATCTCATATCTGGAATAACTTGCAGGTAATGACAAGAAGTCGACGCATAAGAATGGGTGAGACCCACTTGAGACTGGGAAACGGAGCATGAGTTGTTGTTGTAGCGATATGAGATGTTTATTTGTTTCTACATTCTAATTTCAATTTGTTGTTTAAGGATGTTTTATATGTTCCTGATTTAATAAAAACATCATTTTCATTCCTATGCTTGATAGTGATGGATTATTCATGTCATTTTGATAATTCAATTTGCAATATTTATTACAATGAATGTTTAATTCGAATTGGGGAACGAGAGAACAATCTATACAACTTATAATTAATCGAAGTTCCACCTCACAATGTGGAAGCACGTACAACAACAATAAAAATGAAATACGATAGTCTAAACCCGGGACAACTTTGGAATGCTAGGCTAGGCGACATTTCCTTAAAAGGATGAACAATATGGTTGGGAGAGATGTGTTTAATATGTCTGATATTAACTCCTTACCAACATGCGAGTCCTGTCTCAAAGGAAAAATGACTAAATTGCACTTCAATCGCAAGCCTGAACGTGCTCAAGACCTATTGGATTTGATCCATACTGATGTGTGTGGTCCACTTAGCATTGGTACTAAGCCCGGCCACACCTAATTCATCACATTTACCGATGACTAATCTAGGTATGGGTATTTGTACTTAATGAATAAAAAGTCTGAATCTTTTGAAAGGTTCAAAGAGGTCAAGGCTTAAGTAGAAAATCAACTGGGAAAAAGTATTAAATCACTTTGATCTGATCGAGGTAGAGAATACTTGAGTGCCAAATTTCAAGACTATCTTAAGGAGAATGGGATTATCTCACAGTGGACCCCTCCGACAACACCACAACTCAGTGGTGTAGCGGAGCGTCATAATCACACCTTGATGGACATGGTTCGATGAGCTTCACTGAACTTCCTACCTTGTTTTGGGGCTATGCGCTCGAAACAATGGTATTGTTGTTGAACAATGTCCACATCAAGGCAGTGGATAAAACGGAAATCCACACAAATACTCGTACATGAGGATTTATGAATGTCCTGCTTACGTGAAGCATACAGTGGGAGATAAGCTGGATAATAGATCCATCTTATGCTACTTCGTTGGGTATCCAAAGAATTCTATTGGATACTGCTTCTACTATCCCTTTGAAAAAAAAGTGTTTGTTTCTAGAATTTTCACCTTTCTAGAGAAGGAGTTTCTACTAGATAGAAAATGATAGTAGAACTCGAGGAAGTTCGAGAACAAACTGAAGTACCAAGTGCATATCCCACACCTCAAAAAACCAATCCCTGGTATGGACACACCTAGGAGATCAGAAAGGGTTCCTAGTGCTTTTGTTAGATATGGTTTCCTCCTTCAAGAGGATCAAAGTGATCCAACTATTGGATGTGATCAAGAACCTTCAAGGAGGCGATTTCGGATGCTGATTCTAATTTGTGGCTTCAAACAATGCGATCTGAGATAGACTCGTGAATTCGAACCAAATTTGGACTAAAGGAATAGTTTTATTGGGTGCAAATGGATATAAAAAAGAAAACTTGGGCCTGATGGTAAGGTACTGACCTACAAGGGTCGACTGGTCGCAAAAGGTTACACTCAAAGGCAAGTTGTTAACTATGATGAAACCTTTTCAACTATAACAATGTTCAGGTCAATTAGGATCCTGATAGCCATATCTGCATGGTTCAACTATGAAATATGACAAATGGATGTGAAGACTGCGTTTCTTAATGGAAACATAAGGAAGAAATCTATATGACACAGCCTGATGGATTCACATCAGTTGGAAGTTAAAATAAGTATGCAAACTTCAGAGATCTGTCTATGGTCTCAAGCAAGCATCGAGAAATTGGAACCTAAGGTTCGATGAAACGATTAAAGAATTTTGTTTCATCAAGAATCCCTAGGAGCCATGTGTGTATAAGAAGGTAGTTAAGAATGTTGTTTCATTCCTTGTACTTTATGTTGATGACATTCTACTCATAGGAAATGATGTAGGAATGTTGCAAGCAACTAATGTATGGTTGTCTGGTATATTATCGATGAAGGATATGGGTGAAGCATCCTATATTCTTGGAATACATATATATAGGGATAGATAGAAAAGGATGCTCTGACTTACCCAAGAAACCTACATCGATACCATACTTAAGAGGATCTCTATGGAAGAGTCCAAGAGAGGACACCTACCTATGTGCCACGGGGTCACTCTATCTAAGTCTGTGTCTGAATACTGATGAAGAGATAGAGAGCATGACACGTGTGCCATATGCCTCGGTAATAGGTAGTATTATGTATGTGTGATCTCGACCAGACCGGATGTCGCATATGCTCATGAGTCGTAACAAGCCAACCCCAGCCAAATGCATTTGAAGGCTGTGAAAGATATTCTTAAGTACTTACGAAGGTCTAAGAATATGTTCATGGTCTATGGGGGTGGTGAACTGAAATTGGAAGGTTAACCTGATTCTAGCTTCCAATGCGATGTGGATGACTCGAAGTCAACCTCTGGATTTTGTAATCATGCTCAATGGTGGTGCAGTCTCCTGGAAGAATTAGACACCATCGTGGATTCAACAACTAAGGCTGAGTACATCGTAACAGCAGCTGCTGCTAAAGAGGCAGTTTGGATGAGGAATTTCGTCCAAGAGTTGGGCGTAATTTCTGAAGGATTTGGGCCAGTACCGGTGTACTGAGACAACATGGATGCCGTTGCGCAAGCAAGGGAAACTAGGTCTCACCACAGATCCAAACACATACTAAGGAAATACCACATAATCCGGGATATTGTGGCTAGAGGTGACATATCATTTGAAAGAGTCGCCTCTATAGGCAACATTGCTGACCCACTTACGAAGCCCTTGCTAGGACCATTGTTTGAAAAACATCACGAAGCAATGGTGTGAGACCCAAAATGTTTGTGGATTAATTAAGATAATTAATCGGGTTTGGTATAGACCATATCTGGCGCGAATAGCTGGGATGGACCAGCTTTGAGTTGGTATACTTGGTGAACACATCGGGTTTCTATATTTGTGTGTTAGAAATAGTTCTGGAAATTTGGAGAATTATTTGGGGTAGTAATCAGATTTGGGGAGTTGAGAAATGCTGGTTAGTGACTTCGGCTTTAGCGTTGGTTGATGGTAATCAAGGCTGGTGGTCAAATCTGTTTATCTCAAGTCATTCGGGGTACGTTAGTTGAATATCCCACGCGGGTAGCGAAGTGACGTCGTTTGGGAGAAATCAGATTTGAGATGCACAAGTTGCTAATACTGTGTGAACCGGCCGGGTTAGATGGTTTGGTGTGTACCGGTTTCGGGTTGTCTAGATCGGAATGCAGTGCGATGTCGTTTTGGCTATCAGTTAACGCTGGTAAGTACTGGTGTGAGATCTGGTCTTCAAGATCTGGATTGCGATGCGACGCTGTTTAGCGATAGCAGATTTGGTGTTATCGGGATGACGTGTATAGTTGGGAGTGGACTTCTGTGCGACGTCGTTTGGAGGAATCCCAAATCTGTTTTGGCGTACAGTTCAGATCTTGAGTAGTACTCAGATCTGAATTGGTACCAGCTTTGAGCCTGTGTTTTCGATGGCTATTGTTCACCGGATTTGGGAGAAGTAAGTTGTATATTTATAGACGACTTTGACTTTGGTATCTCCATTATCTTTCTCGAGACTTAGAAGATATTTCATTCCATAATCTTACTCTGTCACGAGACCCAAGCTACCGTTCACCGTAGTCTATTTTCTTTGATTGCCGGCGGTAATAACTCCGATTGGAGCAAGAGTGGTAGTGTTGGATTCCTCTTGCCGAGGTGCTTCTTTCTATACATCTTTCGAAGACTTGGGTTAGCTCGAGGAGCGAACGCAAAAGAGTTGCAGTGAGTCATTGTTCGGTTGCGAGTAGATTTGGTTCTTCTGTTCAGGTAGTGCTTTTGAGTAAGAGCTAGATCCTCCCTTATGCATCGTTTAGAGCTATCTTGTGACGCCCACGCCCATGGGTGTCAACGGATTTGGGTTGAATAAAACAATTGAAGGAGAAAGAGGGGCTGAATAAGTATTTTGTAAGATGTATTGCCTTTAAAAATAGATATACAAACAGTTGAATTAATGGCGCCAAAATGAAACAGTAAGGGCAGATCTGACCAACTGATTTGATATACATTGCAAAGTTGCGATATTGCAACTAATGTAACTCTATATGAATTCACTATTGTTGTAATAGATCTTATACAGACTTGACAAAAGATCCAAAAACAACAACAGCTACGTGGAAAACATCGGTCATTGATAAACACAAACATCACAGCTGGTTCGGTTCCCGCCGCCCGCCTGCCCCAACTCTATCTCACATGCACCATTTAAAAGCTAATGAGCCTAGAGGCTCAGCAAGTAAAATATGAGGATAACAAAATCACTTAATGCAGGCAGACGTCTATCTTAACATAACTTAGTTTAAGGAAGG
The DNA here is from genome assembly GCA_001598015.1 of Dorcoceras hygrometricum. Lineage (NCBI taxonomy): Eukaryota > Viridiplantae > Streptophyta > Magnoliopsida > Lamiales > Gesneriaceae > Dorcoceras > Dorcoceras hygrometricum. Next base: position 193,268 of record KV013956.1, read on the forward strand.
AATTTAATTATAAACATCTTTCGTAATAACAGATTTTAGAAATAACCCAGATCTCATCATTATTTTCTTGTGATTTATGGCTTAGAAGCTCTCCTTAGGTCCTTCGGCACTTGATCAAGCTACTTCTGAATTCAGTCTTTATGGCATGAAGCCCTATATGAAGAGAAAACCGACACGCTCGACTACTGCTCACCCTTCCTTTATGAAGGGGCATCTGTCGTGACAGCTACTCACCCTTCCTTTGTGACCTTCTGTTATCTATGCCATAAATCCTTTAAAACTAAACATTTCTTCCTTTAAACTCATGTCTGAAAGAAAACAGATTTGAACATCATCGGCGTTCACTGCATTTTGAAAACTCGTTCCTCTTTAAAATCTCACTGAGCATGTGATTCGATTACTGGGGACATATTGCTGGAGAGAAAACAGATTTGGCTAAAGAAGATAGTACTCGGAACAAAACAGATCTTAGTCATATAGACATATTAGACCATGGTATCACTAACGTTAAAACGGATGTGGCATAAAGGTACAATATCGTTAGCGTGATCAGATTTGACTTTAGATGTAGTAGCGCTAGCGTTGAAGCATATTTGACTATAAAATAGTAGTGCTAGCGTAACATACATGTGGCTTCTGGGTTGGTACCACTAGTGGGAAAATAAATGTGACTATAGAAATAGTGTTCTAGGAGTAAAATATATTTGATTCACGAACGGAGTTAACATCTGAAAAAAAACAGACTTGACAGGGAAATTCAGGTTCGACAAGGGAATTTCAGATTTGATCATAGAATCTTGTCGCTAGAGTAGAAAAATAGAATTAGCTACTGAACTAGTGCTGCAACATCTCGACGACGTCCAAGATACCAGCTCCGCCTATCTAACCGGAACAAAATCCGGATTTGACCGGAATCTCCGATTACTTGAAGTCAAGTCCAGATGTCGCAATTTCCAAGATGAACTTCATAATCTTTCAAGGAACTAGAATCTGAATGCTCAATGTTCTAAAACAACATCAACATCGGCTTTAAATCATACTAGAATTGTTTTAAAACAGAAAACAACAATGAACCCGATATTTCTTTTCATAAACATGCTTGAACATTGCTATATCTTTAACTTAAACAGGCAAGCAAACAGAACTGAGGAAAACAATAATGCTTTAAATGGAGTAGCAAAAATCAGCTTTTACTTGCCTTAAATATGGACACATGGAGGCAGCTGGTTCCTGTAGAATTCCTCCTCAAGCACCTCAAAAAGAATCAGAGACTTTTAAGAGAATAAAAGATTTTCTTTTCAAATGAAAGTGAACTCAAACTTCACGTAAACAATCATATAAAAGAGCATGATTGGCATTAGGTAAAAACACTTGAGTAGGCATGGGATTCCTACCAACTATTTGTCATTTTTGAAAAATTTGTAAAAAGCTCCCATCTACTGTTTTAAATTTAGAAATTTTCCAAAGGATTTTGAAGAGAATAATTTGCTCAATTTGAAGTATTTTATTTCCGAAATCTGAAATCTGCTCGTGCTTGTGCTTGTGGCGAAATCTGCCAGGAAACATTCCGCGCCGTATCTCAAATCTGATATCAACTTTTAAACAATTAAAATGAACTTAAAGCTGAAATCTGAAATCTGAAAATATCAACATGGCCCTTAAAATTAAAAAGTGTTAATGATAGGATCAACATGGCTCGAAAAACAGGCCTAGGAGTTCAGAAGGGGGGGGGGTGAATGAACTCCTTGATATTTTAAATATTTTCGAAACCTTTAAAACGAATTTTTACAAGTACCTGCTTAACATAAATCCGAGTTACCAGATTTAAGGTATCTCAATCTTAAATCAGATTTCTCAACTAACAAATATTGTGCGGAAATAAGTTGATTAATCTGTGAACAGTGAAAGCTTAAATAAATGCGATAAGTAAAAGTTCAGGGTCAAGGATTTGTTTATGGAAGTTCGGATATTAATATCCTACGTCTCCCCTTCTTCCATTTCAGGAAGGTTCCAATAGAAGATTTGATGGTTACAGGCCTTCTGCAAACATCCAGTCACACAAGCAGCACTTAACGTGAACTCCTAGCAACACAACTTCACCAAGCAGACGCAGCTGCTGTTTACAACACTTGTATTTTCTTTTCAAACGGCCTTTGTGTGGCACGTTTGTTACAGACTCAATCTATAAAAGTAACAGTGAATACAGATCTATTGAGATTGTAAATCTTCTGGTTTCTAAATAAAGAAACGCGATTCAACATGTGAACCAGAAGATGGCTCGAAGGTAATGTCTTTGAAAATCAACACTTGTTTTCTTCGAGTTTGTGAGCTTTTGAGAGATAACTTCGACAGAGTGTAAGCTCGAGAATGATGGAGACAATAAATGACTTGGACGAAGAGTCGAGAGTAATGGAGATATTATTCAATTCAAATTTCTGCTATTTATACCATTTGCTCTCAACGGTCATAAAAGCTATTTTCCCCTGTAAATATTCAAGAAATCACGATTACGGTGTATACTGATCCACTAAGGCAAATTGCGCTTCGTTAGAGCCAAATTGTCGTCTTTCCATATTTCTGCAAACACCGTAAAACGTCCTCTATATATTGTGTACTATTTACCCAAAATAGTACTGATAGTTGTCTCCTTAATTCCAGGCATAAGTACGATCTTAATCTCCACCATTGATTCTTTCCAATTTGAAAAAATCGCGTTTGAATCAATTCGTCGTTTGTTCCTGAAGCTTTTCTGTTGATCAGATCTTTCTTTCTCGAACACGATTGAATAGCCCGTCGCTGTTCGATTACATAGTTGTCACAGTTAAATACACTGTAACGGTATCTGTTAACATATACTTTAACGATATCTGTTAGGCACACTGTCTGATTACCAAAATGCGAACATTTCTGTTGACAGCAACCATCGCTGTTATCTATTAGACACACGGTTACGGTATCTGTTGACATATACCATCTTGTTTGAATAACAAAGTCTGTTGGCAGATATCATCGCTGATAGAATAACAAAGTCTGTTGGCAGATATCATATTCATCCCAGAGCACTTTCAACAGTAAGAATCTGACCCGATAAACTGAATATACTGACCCGATAACCCAACTGTCTCAAAACCCAATCTGATCAAAACTGTAACCCGATAACATATCTGAATTCCACGAAATCTGATTGCTTCGAAGGTCATCGTTAAGTCCAATTCTTGTCTTATTTTTGTTATCACCAAAACTATAAATTTTATCTTAACAATTTCCCCCTTTTTGGAAAACTTAGCAGCCTTAAGACTTATATGAATGGACAAAAATATATTGCGCAAGGTCTGCTGAAGTAGTAAATTCCATTAACTGAAACTTGTACATAATATTTGTACACGAATAGTTAAAGAATTATTTAAAAATCTTTTTCTCCAGTCATCCAATATTTAGCGCTCCTCTTGGGTGGTGCACCTGGTGGATATGGTCCATATATTATGCCACGAACAGGTGACTCACCACTCGATCTCCTACTCTTTGAGGATCCACTTCTTCGTTGACTTCCACTGTCACCACTACCCCCACTGGGTCGGCTTTGATCATCAGGAGGCGGACGAGGCTGGCTGCTACCACTTTCCCCCTTTTTGGCATCACCACCTCTATTGATATAATCAATGAGGAAGCCGAGCTGGGTAGAAAGGTTCAAATGGTTCTCCTCTGCTTTCGCATGGAAGTTTAACAAATCATTGCGAATAGCAGCAACTTGTCCACCAAGTATGTTACTTTAGCGTTGAGCTCCTTTACCTCCTTCCGAACATCAACATTATCGAGCGCAGCAGCAGCAACTTGAGTACTTAGTTTCTTTTGAGAATTACTGAGATCCAGTGACAGGACGACCCTTATATCTTGACTATCTTTGTGAGAATTGGTGAGAAAAGTCATGTAGGCCCTGTCCTGCTGATCAAATCTTTCTGTAAAATTCTTCTCAAGATCTCTGATATGCATTAGCAGTACATTCCGGAGTCTGTCTGTATCGTCCTTGCGCCTGATTTTCTCAAATCGAATATATTCAATAGAAGCGCGGAGCTGAGCGAAGGACTCTTTGATATCTATGGCTGGGTGAGAAAACTGAGCAATAGCAGGAGTAGATTCAACATTAGTAGTGCTAACAGGAAAATCAAACTGGTGGTCAGTGGTCTGTTCATCAATGTCATTGTTGGCATGAAAATCCATAAAGTCATCTTGATAAAAAATTGTATCAGACTGAGAAGATGGAGAGCGGTAAACTGTATACCCATCCCATGAGACCTGGATTTTATGGAAGATTAATGTTAGATTAATCGGTTTTAAGAATTTTGGAAGTTTTCGTAATTTTGGTAATTGTGAGTTAGCAGCTGGTCGGTGGTGAAAACCAGTCGTAGCGTGTATTTGTATGCGGGAGATCAAACGCCGTCGTTTTGGCATGAGTGACCAGTCGTTGGCAAAGTCTGCCAGCAGATAGTATTTTTGTTAGCGTGCGTTGGGTAGGATCTGCCAGCAGCAACGCTTACGTGGATTTCAGCAGAGAGCGCTAAGGAATTCCAAAACGGTGACGTTTTGTAAGGCATCGACTGGGTGATATCTGTTAGCAGCAAGCTACTGTAGCGAAGTTCAATACGCCATAGTTTGGATTAGTGGAGGCGACGTCGTTTTGGTTAGCACTAAGAAATCAGCAGCTGGTGTGTTTGCCCTAGTAGCGATCAGTCGTTGCTTGTGTTAGTTCAACAGATTTGCTGACGTGGTTAAGCGACGCCGTTTAGATTAGTTGAAACACTGCGTTTCGAGTGTTGCGTCTGGTACCAGTCGCAGGGATCTGTTGCGTTATTGAGAAATACAGTCGCTGGTTTTGGTTAACCAGCTTTGGAAAGATAGGATGACGTAAGCTGTGCGACGTCGTTTAGTTAAGTCGTTGCGACACCGTTTTTCTTAGTGTTTTTGAGAATTCAGCAGTTGGTTTACTTGCGTCTGCTGGTTGTATTTTCAGCGAGTGTCGACTGGTTTGTCGGTGGGATTTGTTATCAGCAGTTGAGAAGTGTATATATAATTGAAGACTTGGTCTTCGATCGTTTACCAGATCCCATACTTAGCGAAATCTTCTCTCGATTGTCGACCTTTGTTCTTCGAACCATAGTACTTTTCACCGTGAGTTTCTCCGAAAATTTCCCGTCGTTTCCGGCTATTGTTTGATACGTTTGAGGTAGCGTTGGACTCCTATCTAGAAGCTCTTCCATTCCATACCACTTTTGGAGGCTATGGTTGGCATGTTGAGGAACGCGAAGTTGCTACCGATCGTGCGTTTTGTAGTGCAGGTAGAACTTCGTTCCTTTGTGATGAGATCTTGTTCCTAGCCTTGGTTTAAGCTTCCAGTAAGTTTTTTTGGTAGTAATTGCGTTGGTTGAGCGTGGCTCCCAGCTGTGAGGTTCTGTTAGCATCCCTGAGAATTATGCTTTGTTGTTTAGCAGGTTTTTAACCAGATTTCTCGGGATCCCTTTATGGTAATTGTTGCGTAGTTTGATGTACGGATCTGAGCTTGAGGTAGCTGGGAATTGGCGTGAGATTTAATGTTAGATGGTTTCTTGTGCATTGCCGTGGATGTTGCTGTGTGCATATGTGATTGCTGTTGAGTTTAGATGCTATGTTTATGCATACACGCATTTCCCATATTGCATTCAGATTTCTGTTGCAGCCATTGCTTTGTATTCATTTGTATTGCTGTTGTTTCTTACCAGGATGCGAGGGCGAGTGGCGATACCGCACTCTCATCTCCCTGCTGGGATCTGTTAGCCACCATACACCGAGTGGTTATTTACCACAGTTCATGGGCGAGGCAACGAAATGTTGAGTGGTTTGATGAATCTTGTAATTGGGTGTTGTGTCAAGGCGAGTGGCTCATTACCACACTTTGAACACACCCCGTGGCCACTGATTCGTTGCAGATCTCGTGGAGCTATGTTTGAGTTACTTGGGTCCCTTGTTGGTTATAGCCTTCAGCTGTTATCGGGTGTCTCATGCATAGCATCTGCATTTTATCTTATGCATTTCCTTTAGCTGTTTCAGTTGCTCTTCTTCCTGGGGTTTGACCCCATGTCCCTCTAGGGCTTGGTTGTTTTTCCTTGCTTGTGTTGTTTTCAGGGAACCTAGGTTTCATAGCTGGTCGTGGGTTTAATCCAGCCGGAGGTGCCCCAGGAGGTGGTTAGAGTATCCCAGTAGCGTATAGCATATTTATATGTATCAGTATTATTAGCCATGGAATTCCCTGTGCTTTGTCGTTGTAGTCTGTTGATGGAATCTGATACATGGTGTTGGTTGTTGTTATGCTACTGTGTATTGTTGGCCGGTAGCCTCGTTTGGTTGTTTTTATAAACTGAGATATATTTTGAGTATCGCGTTATTTTAAATTATATTGTTTTAAACCGTCAGGCCAAAAGCGAAAATTTTACCCACTTTTTAGTACCTTCCGCATGTGGTTGTATGTTTTATCTCTGATGTGAGCACAAGGCCTGACATTTTTGGTATCAGAGCTTAAGCTGGGATAAGCTCAATTTCTTTGATCACACTTGAGTCTAGGCACAGTGTCGTGTGTTGCATGTGCTTGATTTATGTGATTACGTGCTGCATATTTGTGTTATATTCTATCTATGCTGTATCTGTTATGTTTTGCTTCATCCTGTTGAGTGTTTTTGTAGATGCCGCCTAGACGTCGTGGTAGAGGTAGGGGGCAGTTTGAGGAATCAGCAGGGCAGAACGAGGATCAGCGTAGCATTCCTTCTCGTAGTCATAGTAGGCATGTTGAGGAGGAGGAAGTTGATGAGGTACCGCCTCCGGTGGAGAGGATGGATGTTGTTATAGCACGGTTTCAGCGGATGAACCCTCCAATCTTTAATGGTGACGAGTCCAGTGAGGATGCAGACTCGTGGCTCCAGAACATTATTGGTCTTTTCGATCGGGTGCAGTATGATGATGATCTTCGGCTGAGTTTGGTGACCCTCTTGCTTAGGAAGGCGGCATAGCGCTGGTGGAGAGGCGCTTCGGGTACCTAGTTGGATACCGGTGTTGGGATCTCTTGGGGCAGTTTTTTCGAGAATTTCCGGCAGGAGTATGTGCCCGAATCTTATGTGAACGCCCGGGAGCGGGAGTTCGACCATCTGGAGCAGGGCTCTATGACTGTGAGGGAGTATGCTCGTCAGTTTTCTTCTTTCCTGGCGTATGTTCCTCATGTTTCTGGACGGGAGAGGGCCAAGCGGACTAGATTTCTTGAGGGATTGAATGAAGAGTTGTATCAGATGGTGCTGACCAGCAAACCCAAGACGTATGCTGAGGCAGTGGATAGTGCCATCGACATTGAGGAGGGTTTGCGTAGCCGTCGTGCTCGTAGGCAGCAGGTGGCTCAGGTGGTCGTCCCACTGGTCAGGGATCGTAGTCTTCTCAGTCCTCCCAGTCAGCCCATCAGCCTCAGCAGCAGCACCAGCCGCAGGTGGCACAACAGTCTGGCCGTCAGAGGTTCCGACCCCGCGGTCAGCAGTTCAAGAAGAAGTCGAGTTCTGGATCTTCTGGTTCGGGCAGCTCGAGTAGCAGTGGTTCTCGGGCTGAGTTCTGTGGTCACTGTGGTGGCAAGCATCCATCTACGCAGTGTGTTGGTGTGCAGGGTTCCTGCAACATTTGTGGTCAGTACGGGAATTTTGCTAGAGTGTGTCCGTCAGCTGGATCACAGCAGACTGCGGCCCAGCTTAACCGTCGTGGAGGTCAGTCTAGGGGTCGTTCCTCTCAGTTTCAGCAGCCCCGGTTGGGTGAGACTCAGTTTAGGCCGTTTCAGCAGCCTGGTCCGTCGCGGTTCGGACAGTCGTCTCAGCTTTTCTTTTCTGGACCTCAGCATGCTCAGGTTAACGCCATCACTAGGGAGCAGGCCGCGGAGACGCCGAGTCGGGTGATCGCAGGTACTTGTCTTGTTTTCGATTTTCCTGCACGTGTGTTGTTTGACACCGGTGCATCGCATTCGTTTATCTCTGATTCGTTTGTTGTTGAGCATGGTTTGCATACCATTCCTTTGCGCGATGCTGTTTCTGTTTCTAACCCTGGTGGTGTTAGCCTGTTCTCCCAAGAGGGTTTGTTAGATGGCGTGTTGCGGTTCGGTGAGCATGTGTTGGTGGCGAGTTTGATCCGTTTGATGTTGTGGGATTTTGATCGCATAGTTGGATGGATTTGCTGTCCAACTATAGGGCCTCCGTGGACTGTTTCCATGGGATTGTGAGCTTTAGGCCTTTGTGTGGCGAGAAGTGGGACTTCAACGGCCAGGATTCTCGATCGAAGATCCCGTTAGTCTCAGCTATGGAGATGTTCAGCTTGTTATCCTTGGGGAATGCTGGCTTCTTGATCTATGTTTTGGATGCATCTTTTTCTTCTCGTGTTCAGCTTAGTGACGTTCCTGTGGTGCGGAATTTTCCCGACGTGTTTTCGGAGGAGATTCCTGGTTTTCCTCTGAGGCTGGAGATTGACTTCAGCATCGGTTTTAAGAATTTTGGATGTTTTCGTAATTTTGGTAATTGTGAGTTAGCAGCTGGTCGGTGGTGAAAACCAGTCGTAGCGTGTATTTGTATGCGGGAGATCAAACGCCGTCGTTTTTGCGTGAGTGACCAGTCGTTGGCAAATTCTGCAAGCAGATAGTATTTTTGTTGGCGTGCGTTGGGTAGGATCAGCCAGCAGCAACGCTTGCGTGGATTTCAGCAGAGAGCGCTAAGGAATTCCAAAACGGTGACGTTTTGTAAGGCATCGACTGGGTTATATCTGTTAGCAGCAAGCTCCTGTCGCGAAGTGCAATACTCCGTCGTTTGTATTAGTGGAGGCGACGTCGTTTTGGTTAGCACTAAGAAATCAGCAGCTGGTGTGTTTGCCCTAGTAGCGATCAGTCGTTGCTTGTGTTAGTTCAACAGATTTTCTGACGTGGTTAAGCGACACCATTTAGATTAGTTGAAACGATGTGGTTCGAGTGTTGCGTCTAGTACCAGTCACAGGGATCTGTTGCGTTGTTGAGAAATCCAGTCGCTGGTTTTGGTTAACCAGCTGTTGACAGATAGGATGACGTAAGTTGTGCGACGTCGTTTAGTTAAGTCGTTGCGACACCGTTTTGCTTAGTGTTATTTGACAATTCAGCAGTTGGTTTACTTGCGTCTGCTGGTTGTATTTTCAGCGAGTGTCGACTGGTTTGTCGGTGGGATTTGTTATCAGCAGTTGAGAAGTGTATATATAATTGAAGACTTGGTCTTCGATCGTTTACCAGATCCCATACTTAGCGAAATATTCTCTCGATTGTCGACCTCTGTTCTTCGAACCATAGTACTGTTCACCGTGAGTTTCTCCGACAATTTCCCGTCGTTTCCGGCTATTGTTTGATACGTTTGAGGTAGCATTGGACTTCTCTCGAGAAGCTCTTCCATTCCATACCACTTTTGGAGGCCGTGGTTGGCTAGTTGAGGAACGCGAAGTTGCTGCCGATCGTGCGTTTTGTAGTGCAGGTAGAAATTCGTTCCTTTGTGATGAGATCTTGTTCCCCGCCTTGGTTTAAGCTTCCAGTAAGTTTTTTTAGTAGTAATTGTGTTGGTTGAGAATGGCTCCCAGCCGTGAGTTTCTGTTAGCATCCTTGAAAATTATGCTTCGTTGTTTAGCATGTTTTTAACCAGATTTCTCGGGATCCCTTTGTTGTAATTGTTGCGCAGTTTGAGGTACGGATCTGAGCTTGAGGTAGCTAGGAATTGGCGTGAGATTTAATGTTAGATGGTTGCTTGTGCATTGCCGTGGATGTTGCTGTGTGCATATGTTATTGCTGTTGTGTGCTGCTATGTTTATGCATACACGCATTTCCCATATTGCATTCGGATTTCTGTTGCAGCCATTGCTTTGTATTCCGTTGTATTGCTGTTGTTTCTTACCAGGATGCGAGGGCGAGCGGCGATACCGCACTCTCATCTCCCTGCTGGGATCTGTTAGCCACCATGCGCCGAGTGGTTAATTACCACAGTTCATGGGCGAGGCAACGGCGGGTTGAGTTGTTTGATGCATCTGGTAATTGGTTGTTGTGTCAAGGCGAGTGGCTCATTACCACACTTTGAACACACCCCTTGGCCACTGATTCGTTGCAGATCTCGTGGAGCTATGTTTGAGTTCCTTGGCTCCCTTTTCAGTTGAAGCCTTCAGTTGTTATCCGGTGTCTCATGCATCGCATCTGCATTTTATCTTATGCATTTCCTTTAGCTGTTTCAGTTGCTCTCTGTACTGGGGTTTGACCCCATGTCCCTCTGGGGCTTGATTGTTTTTCCTTGCTTGTGTTGTTTTCAGGGAACCTAGGTTTCACAGATGGTTGCGGGTTTAATCCAGCTGGAGGTGACCCTGGAGGTGGTTAGAGTATCCCAGTAGCGTATAGCATATTTATATGTATTAGTATTATTAGCCAGGGGATGCCATGTGCTTTGTCGTTGTATTCTGTTGATGGAGTCTGATACATGTTGTTGGTTGTTGTTATACTATACTGTGTATTGTTGGCTAGTAGCCGCGTTTGGTTATTTTTATAAACTAGGATATATTTTGAGTATCGCGTTATTTTAAATTATATTGTTTTAAACTGTCAGACCAAAAGTGAAAATTTTACCCGCTTTTTAGTAGCTTCCGCATGTGGTTGTATGTTTTATCTCTGATGTGAGTACGAGGCCTAACACATCCAAAGAGAGCAACTCTATGTCTGGCACACTCTGTAAAACTGGCTGTACACCTGAATCACTGAAGTAACCAACAAAACTGTTTGAATCCATACCTTGCTGAAAATCATTGCAGAACATATTCGAAATCTTCTCAAGAACATCGACAGCAGAACTGTGAACCACAATATCTCTGCAAAAATTTATACCCCTAACTGGGCGTAGACAACCACACATACTATACCTAATAACATCTGTACAAACTCGGGACCAGCCCCATGTATTGATTATCGAAGGCGCGGCCAGTACGGAACAGGCTCAATAAAATAGCCATGGGGAACAAAATTTTCTTCAATCATTATTTCTGGCAGTAGTTTTCTATTCACAAAGATGGACAACCTGCAACTGCCTCTCCAGTAATCATTGCCCTGTAGGGGCGTACAAATCCCATTAACAAGTACCATTGGCCATACCTAGTAGGTGGACTTAGCCAGAGAATATAATTGGGCGAGAACAACACCACTACTGGCAGCAGAAACATCAAAAGATTGAGAAGATCTTGGTCGATCCATTATTATCCCATGTTCTTGCTGTTGTGCCTGTAATTCGTCAAGTGATTTATCATGTGCAGCAGACAAAAGATCAATGATCAGAGAGGCCATTGCTGTCCACCGATGGCCTGGAGTAAAATATTTACGGTGTGAATCCAAAAATTTCCTTAGAAGCATTTCTCTATACTTGGCAAGAATGCACACTCTACGCTTGACAGCAGTTTCTAATGAATCTGTGTCTGCCCAAAGCAACATATGCTTTTCTTTTTCTGCTAATTCTCTCAACGATTCTAGATCAGTTATCTTGTTAATGCTAAAAGAATGAAAGAATTCAACAACATCTTGCATAACCTGTTGACACAGCTGTACAATAAAATCCATGTCAGCACAGATCAATTGGACCATATCCTTGGCGGGATTCCCTTTCACTGTATCAGCTTCCTCTAAGGGCGCCTTCCCTTTCTCAGTAGCTGATATTTTAGGACGACTGGCATAGTACCAGTCTTGATCATGTACTTCTTTGAATTTTACTGGCAAATCAGACTTGATTTTGGTAATCTTAGCAGCTGTTACTGATGGTAGCATCATGTCATCAGAGATTTGCATCAGTAGATCATCCAGAGTCATCAGATCTTTATCAATTTGGTTGCTGCCAACAGATTTCTCAATGACCTTTGCAACCACAACGTCCTTACTGCCCTCAGATTCTGCAACAGTTCCTTTCTCAACAAACATCGGTACCTGCTGTTCTAAAACTATTTCTCAAACGACTTTTTCATCAAAAAGTTGTTCTTCCTCATCTGTCGCCAGCTGAGAAGTCTCCGCAATTACTTGCTCAATAATGACATCAACGTCATCAGTAGTCTCCAATTGTGTAGATGCATGTCTATCCTCCTCAGTAGGCTCCTCAACAATTTCTCCAACAGTAACTTCAACAGTGATCGGCTTCTCAACATTTTCAGAAACGATCTCCACTGGTGCCTCACTTGTGGAATCTTCATTGGATTCAGATTTCTTCTTTGATCCAGTCTTCCTCTTTACAATCGCCACTTTAGCCATGCCTGGCTCATCGGATTTGCCACGAGCATTAATGGTTTCGTTCATGACAACATAAGTGTTAGCTGTATTTATGGACAGAATCTTCAAGGACGGGAAAGGTACAGCTTCACCCATCGTTATCACAGGGTCACTCTTCAACAGAACACAAATTTGCACCGCAAAACCCTTGGCCTTCTTCAGAGTTTTATCCACCATATCCTTCAAAATACCAAACAATATTTTGCTCCAATTTACTTTAATGCCAAAGTGAATGGCAGTCATCATCAGAAATCGTTCATTTGTGACAGCGTCAAATGAACCGGCCTTCACAGTGAATGACTTGGCCAAGATGTCGTTCAAGAGCCTGAACTCATACTTCATCAATCTCTTCTTGCCATATGTTGAGATAGGCTCACCAGATTGAGAACCTAAACAACTCTGCAAACATTGACTCAAAAATATCTAAACACTTGGCTGAGACAGAACCGGTAATGTCACCATCTTTCACTAAGGCGGTGTCAAAGAACTGTTCCAACTCTTTCTCATAAAACACTGACGGACATCCCAAAAACCCACGAAGACCACTGGCTTCCAGAGCCTTAAACATGTTCACCATTCCTTCATGGTCAGAGATTTTCAAAACTGATTCAAAGTTACCTGGAGTGCGTAGGTGATGAACGAAGATGCCATTTCAGTAGATTGAGAGAGTGCGAAGGTGCCTGAAACAGAATATCTGCAGAAGAAAACACGAGAGCAAAAGATCAAGAATGCAAAGAGAGTAATATTTTGCACGGTAAGTGTTAGAGAAAATGAAACGCCGTAAATAAGAACGATGAATGTGAAAAGTTAAGAGAGATAAAGATTTAGATGTGATGGTTCGCATGATGACAACACGTGTCAATCAACCGACAGCTCGTACTATATTTGGAAAAGATTTTACCTGTACAGGAAAAAGTTCAAATTATGCGCCAAAAACTTAAATCGTCACAACTAAAAATATCTGTTTTAATAACGGGATCTATTAACTGATAAGCATCAGTTGTGTACAGGAGATATCTGTTGATGATCAGATCTCTCATGTTCAACTGACGTCATACTTAACAAATCAGATCCCTTGTTCCCCCTGAGACGGATATTCTTCGAACGCAAGAGATGGCGACAGCTGAGAGTCTTTGCGTTCCCCCTGAACAGAAGACTCGTAGCTGACGTAAGCAACACTGTTCAATCTGCAATGCGTTAGCACAGACAGCTTATGACAGTTCTAAGAGACCTAATATGTTTCTAAAGTAAGAAAACTTAGCGTCTGGTAGAGGCTATGTGAAGATGTCAGCTACTTGCTGCTCAATCGACACGTACTCCAACCGGACGTCCTTCTTTAGCACGTGGTCCCTTATAAAATTATGCCTAATGTCGATGTGCTTCGTTTTTGAATGCAGTACCGGATTTTGGGTGATCGCGATTGCACTTGTGTTTTCGTAGAGAATGGGAGCTTCAGAAGCATCAATGCCATAGTCCTTCAGCTGATGTTGAATCCAATGAATTTGAGCACAACAGCTGCCAGCAGCTAGGTACTCAGCTTCAGCTGTTGACGTAGTGGTTGACGTCAGCTTCTTACTGAACCAGGAGATCAGTCGATACCCTAAAAATTGACATGTTCCACTTGTGCTCCTGCGATCAATCCTACATCCTGCGTAGTCTGGATCACTATAAGCGATTAGTTGAAAGCCTGAGCCTTTGGGATACCAAAGACCCACGTTGGAAGTGCCCTTTTAATATTTTAAAATTCTCTTCATCGCTATGTAGTGTGATTGCTTTGTGTGACGCCCGAACCCAACGGGGCCACGAGAATTTGGGTGAATAAAAATTTTCGAATAAAAGAAGGGCTAAAAGATAATTTGTTATAAGCTGCATTTCTTATAACTCAAACGAAACAAAACACAAGACAATTTCGAAGATCAGCAGGTACTTAAGTTCGCGCGCTACTGCTAAAACATTTGCGGAAAACAGAGTATTTCATATAACTTTGCAATTGCGGTTTACAACAGCTGTTATTCTATGTAAATATACAACCATTGCTACTGATTTAATACAGTACAACTTAATCAAAACGATACAACTTAGACACGGAAAACGTAGGCCTTGGATAAACACAACGCCACCCATTTTCTGATTTCAAGTTTCACCTGTTGTTCCTCCACCAGTTGTCGTACCTGCACCATTTTAAAAGCTAGTGAGCCTAAAGGCTCAGCAAGTAAAATCTGAGTAGTAACAATTTCATAAATCGCAGGCAGACATCTGAGCAATTCATATGTTAGGGAATTTCAATATACAATGTCATTTTCGTAAGCTTTTCAATGGAGGAAACAGGGGAAGATAGCCCAGCTTCTCATTTCTTTCAATTTCATTTTCAGTTGATCATGGCATATAAGTTCTATGTGGTCCAATTTGCACTTTGATCAAAATGACTCCGGATATCAGTTTTATCATATAGCTCATATGAAAGGTCATTCGACATCTTCGACAACTGCTCACCCTTCTCCTTGGTGACCGTAACTATCTATGCCATAATCTAAAACATCTTTTGTTCCTTAACAAGCTTTTCTTTAAACATTTCTGTAAATCATCGGGTTCCCTCATTTTAAACATTTGCTTCCCATTTTAAGACTTCACTGAGTATCGAATTCAACTTTAGAAACATATCACTAAAATGGAACTGGTTGAAAGGAAACCAGTCGCAAAGAATAGTACCAGTCGCAAGACTAATACCTGCTGAAATGAATAGTACCAGCCGCAAGACTAATACCTGCTGAAATGAATAGTACCAGTCGCAAGAGACAAGAATCCAGTCGTGAGGTCTTTTAAATAAATATAAAGTGAAACGATGTCGTTGGAGTGATCAGCAGATGGAATAATAAGGCTACCTGCTGATCTTTCTATAACTTAAAGGAACGACGTCGTTAGCACATCAATCAGTCGCAAGAAAAAGTGCTAACACGATTATATAAAAGAATAGTACCAGTCGATAGACTAATACCAGCTGAAATGAATAGTACTTAAAACGAATAAAGCAACTGACTGAATTATACTATGGAATGCATCTGCTGATGAACAGTGCATCAGCTGAGAATAATAAGGCTACCTGCTGATCTTTCTATAACTTAAAGGAACGACGTCGTTAGCACATCAATCAGTCGCAAGAAAAAGTGCTAACACGATTATATAAAAGAATAGTACCAGTCGATAGACTAATACCAGCTGAAATGAATAGTACTTAAAACGAATAAAGCAACTGCTGAATTATTACTATGGAATGCATCTGCTGATGAACAGTGCATCAGCTGATTTTTATGTAGACAATGCAACTGCTGGATTCTAACTAAGGAAAATACAGCCGCTGAAATTAAAATCACAATGCAGCTGCTGATTCCTAATCAAAGGAAAACAACTGCTGATATTATCAAGGAAAGACGCATCTGCTGATGTACAGTGCATCTGCTGATATTCAAAAAGACGCTTGCAATACGTAAACAATGATTGCGCTACCAGCCGTCGCCTATTAAACCAGACTTTATACCGATTCAACTAGCAACTACTGATTACACAAATCATCAATTTCGACATTACAACTACAGGAAGGACATTCATAAACGTTATAACCATACAGCTGCTGAATCTTAACAGGTAGATACAGCTGCTGGATTCAGAACTCAACATTTGTAATATCAAAAAAACAACGATGTCATCAGCTGTTGCCTATCAAACCATACCAATGATTCAACCAGCAACTACCAATTACACAGTTATCAAATTCTAATATTACAACTACTGTAAGAAGAACTTTCATAGCATTTCTGGAAATAAATTCGAATCCTCAGTACATATAAAACTTCAAAAACTTTCTGAAAAACATACTGGAAGCATCATAAACATCAAAACATCATTTTCGAACCCATCTTTCCTTCCTTATCATGTCTAAATCATTTCAAACATGAACTTTAAATGTATCCATAACATAAAGGCAAACAGATCCATTAAAACACAATATATGCTTCAAGTGGTGTAGAAAAAGATCAGCATTTATGTGCCTTAATTGAAGCTTTGCAACAACAGCAAATTCCTGCAGAAATCCTCCCTTTGAGCAACGCACGAACTTTTCTGAAATTTCTTTGAAGAACACTTTAAAACTTTTCTTTGTAAATGATGAAAATCTTGCTTTGAAAACAGGTTTTTATATGAAAGGGATTAGTGGCATGCTACTTGTGAAATCAAGCATGACACACTTTCAAAATTTAGTAAAGTTCCCTTCATATCATTTTAATTTGTAAAACACCAAACCTTCTCTTAAAGAAAGCATTTCACCTCCTTAAAACTTCTTTTAATAGATTTAGAACCAGCTCGTGCATCACTACTTGGATTCACCTGCTGGAATCAGCCGCAGAGCATCTTACCTACTGATATCAACAATTCAGCAGATACATAATATTAAAAATTTCCAAAATGGCCCATAAGAATTATGAAATGCATAAATATCGTCCTAGGGATTTTGGGGCGTTACAACTCTACCCTGCTTAAGCATCTAACAGCCTTTGATGTCAAATCAGATGCATGTGTTTTTCTTGGATACTCAGTCGTGAGCAAAGCATACAGAGTGTTTAACAACCGAAGCTTGACGGTTGAAGAATCAGCTCACGTGGTATTCGATGAAACCATCTTTCGTTCCAATTCAACTGCGAGCTTAAATGATTTGTGCACACGTCTGGAATCAACCAGCTTAGATGAATCAAGTGATGACGTTGCACAGATTAGATATTCAAATGATAACCATCCAGCACTGGACGCTCCACACGATGACATCCCTACTGAGCAAGCAGATCTGACAGGTAACATAGAAGTCATTGATTTGACTAATGTTGACCTAGTGCAGGAACAGATCTCAACCAGTGTGCCAGCTGTGGGTAAGGAACAACTGTTGCACAAGATGTTGCACAAGCAGAATTGGTATCAAGACCAGCTTCAGATACACAAGCTATCAACGAAAATCATCAATTGATATCTGATCCAAATCTGGAACAACATTCACATCAATTGGTATCTGGTGATCAAAATTAGAATGTACAGCCAGACATCCACGCTGAACAGGGAGCAAATCCAATCGGATCTGACCTTCGGTGGAATAGAAATCATCCACCTGAGCAGATCATAGGTAATGTACATTCTCTCGTTCGCACACGAGGCTAGCTTATGCATGAGTACTTTAATTCAGCATTCATTTCTCACATAGAACCAAAGCTGGTAGAAGAAGCCTTAGCATATCCAAGCTGGATAGATGCTATGTAAGACGAACTTAGCCAATTTAAGAGAAACAATATATAGAAACTAGTTCATCGACCCACTAATCATTCAGTGATAGGAACTAAATGGGTCTTTAGGAACAAGCTGAATGAGGATTGTGTTGTTATAAGTCTATCAATTATAACCCATATGGAGTTATATCCTTGTACTGTTCTTGGCAAACCAGTTACAAAATCCATCGCTATACATTCCCACTTCCATTCGGGAATCGGAAGTGGCTTCAACAAACCTGCTGGTCGCTGATGTTCAGCCTTCACCAGTTGACATGTTAAACATTCAGCTACAAATCTAGCAATATCCCTCTTCATTCCTGGCCACCAATACAACTGCTAGAGGTCCTTGTACATTTTCGTGCTTCCTGGATGTACTGAATATGGTGCTGTATGAGCTTATTTCAATAGTTCAGCTCTTAATCATCCACTTGAGGTACCCAAACTCTGCCCAAATACCTTACAATTCCATCCTCTGTAAAATATAAACTTTTACCTCTTTCTTTATCCTGCTGGACCCATTTCTTCAACTGCTGGTCCTTCTGCTGACCCTCTCGAATTTTGTTTAACAAATTTGATCTTACTGAGAGGTCTCCTAAAATCATATTACTGCTGCTGCTGGACACTATTTCAAGTCCAAACCTTTCAATTTCATTTGCCAAAGGCTGCTGGACAGTCAAATGCGCTAATCTTGCCGATTTCCTGCTGAGAGCATCAGCCACTACGTTTGCTTTTCCCGGATGATAACTGATAGTGCAATCATAATCTTTAACTAGTTCCAACCATCGCCTCTGCCTCATATTCAATTCTTTCTGGGTAAAGAAGTACTTCAAGCTTTTGTGATCTGTAAAAATCTCACACTTCTCACCATAGAGATAATGCCTCCATATCTTAAGGGCAAAGACAACAGCTGCTAATTCCAAGTCATGCGTTGGATAATTATTCTCATGGTCCTTCAGCTGTCTAGATGCGTATGAAATAACTTTACGATCTTGCATCAACACAGCTCCTAGTCCCAACTTAGACGCATCAGTGTATATCACAAATTTTCCTTCATCAGTTGGCATTATCAGCACAGGTGCTTCAATCAGCGCTTGCTTTAATTTATCAAAACTGGCTTGACACTATTCTGTCCAGTTATACTTCACTTGCTTCCTTGTAAGCGTAGTCAAAGAAACAGCAATCTTGGAAAATCCTTGGATAAACCGTCGATAATATCCCGTCGATATATCCAGCTTAAACCCAGAAACTTCTTATCTCTGTGACATTCTTTGGTGCTGGCCAATCGCGAACCGCTTCCACTTTAGCAGGGTCGACTTCTATTCCATCCCTAGAAATTATATGGCCTAGGAACGATACTTTTTCCATCGAAAAATCACATTTTCAGAATTTAGCAAACAATTTCTTGTCTTTTAAAATCTGGAGCACGATTCTTAAATGTTGAACATGCTCCTGCTGAGTCTTAGAATAGACTAAGATATCATCGATAAATACTACTACAAACTGATCTAGATATGGTTGAAAGACCATATTCATTAAGTCCATAAATGCTGATGGAGCATTTGTAAGTCCAAAGGGCATAACTAAAAATTCGTAATGGCCATATCTAGTTCTAAAGGCTGTTTGTAAACATCAGCAGCCTTAATCTTTAACTGGTGGTATCCTGACCTCAAGTCGATCTTAGAAAATACTACAGACCCTCTTAATTGGTCAAAAAGATCTTCTATCCTAGGTAATGGATACTTATTCTTAATTGTCAACTTATTTAACTCTCGATAATCTATACATAATCTCATACTCCCATCCTTTTTCTTTACAAACAAAACAGGGGCTCCCCATGGCGAAGTACTGGGTCTAATAAATCCTTTCTCCAACAGGTCTTGTATCTGTTCTTTCAATTCTTTCATCTCTATTGGAGCTAACCGATATGGTGGTCTAGATACTGGAGCAGCTCCTAGGATTAGATCAATGGAAAACTCCAACTCCCTGTGTGGTGGCAATCCTTGAATATCTTCTGGAAAAACTTCAGGGAATTCATTTGCTACTTCTACTATGGACAGCTGGGGCCTATCAGTAGCGGCTAACGATGATGTAGTTGAAGGAATTCTATTGTCAAGTTTGGCCAAAAACTGGAATGACTCTTCTCCTGCTGGATTAACAGCTATTGCTCGCAGTTAAAAGTCAGTCACTACCCCAAACTTAGTTAACCAATCTATTCCCAAAATCAAATCAAACTCCGGCATTGGCAACACAATTAAATCAGCAGTAATCTTATGCCCTTGCAGTTTAAGCTCCAAACTTTTACACAATTCGTGCGATACCAATTTTTCCCCAGATGGTACCAACACACAATGGCCTATCATTACTTGCTCCGGCTGGATTGATAATTTCTTAACAAATTTAGCAGAAATGAATGAATGCGTAGCTCCTGAATCTAAAAAAGCTAGAGAAGGAAATACAGCTATCGAAATTTCACCTGTAACCACTGTAGACTCTGGAGGAGCTTGATCAGCAGTCTCACATAGGCTCTGCTGGTCACCAGTTGCTTAGATTTTGGACAATTCTTCAAAATATGTCCAGGCATCCCACACTTGTAGCAGACGTTTTGTCAAGTCTGCATTGTCCCAAATGAGGCTTTTGACACTTAGGACATAATGGCCTATTATTACCAGCAGGAACGGAGCTTATAGGTTGAATTTGTAGAGGCTTTTGCTTCTGAGGCCTCTGCTGGTTCTTGCTCTGTTTCTTGAATGGTTGCTTAGATTTTGGACAATTCTTCAAAATATGTCCAGGCATCCCACACTTGTAGCAGACGTTTTGTCAAGTCTGCATTGTCCCAAATGAGGCTTTTGACACTTAGGACATAATGGCCTATTATTACCAGCAGGAACGGAGCTTATAGGTTGAATTTGTAGAGGCTTTTGCTTCTGAGGCCTCTGCTGGTTCTTGCTCTGTTTCTTGAATGG
>KV013956.1:220164-272505 GCA_001598015.1 Dorcoceras hygrometricum
CCTCTTCCTGATATTCTATATTCTATAGCCCATAATCCACCATATGCATAAATCAGAACATGCTAAAATAAAAGACAATGCTCTGAAAATAAACTCACAACTTAGAAGAACAGACGATGAACTTTGATCCAGCTGATGGTGCATGTGTTTATCTCAGGAACGTTGCTCTGATACCATGTTGTGACGCCCGAACCCAACGGGGCCACGAGAATTTGGGTGAATAAAAATTTTCGAATAAAAGAAGGACTAAAAGATAATTTGTTATAAGCTACATTTCTTACAACTCAAAGGAAACAAAACACAAGACAATTTCGAAGATCAGCAGGTACTTAAGTTCGCGCGCTACTGCTAAAACATTTGCGGAAAATAGAGTATTTCATATAACTTTGCAATTGCGGTTTACAACAGTTGTTATTCTATGTAAATATACAACCATTGCTACTGATTTAATACAGTACAACTTAATCAAAACGATACAACTTAGACACGGAAAACGTAGGCCTTGGATAAACACAACGCCACCCATCTGCTGATTTCAAGTTTCACCTGCTGTTCCTCCACCAATTGTCGTACCTGCACCATTTTAAAATTCTAGTGAGCCTAAAGGCTCAGCAAGTAAAATCTGAGTATTAACAATTTCATAAAACGCAGGCAGACATCTGATAAATTCATATGTTAGGGAATTTCAATATACAATGTCATTTTCGTAAGCATTTCAATGGAGGAAACATGGGAAGATATCCCAGCTTCTCATTTCTTTCAATTTCATTTTCATTTGATCATGGCATATAAGTTCTATGTGGTCCAATTTGCACTTTGATCAAAATGACTCCCGATATCAGTTTTAGCATATAGCTCATATGAAAGGGCAGTCGACATCTTCGACAACTGCTCACCCTTCTCCTTGGTGACCGTAACTATCTATGCCATAATCTAAAACCTCTTTTGTTCCTTAACAATCTTTTCTTTAAATACTTCTGTAAAACATCGGGTTCCATCATTTTAAACATTTTCTTCCCATTTTAAAACTTTACTGAGTATCGAATTCGACTTTGGAAATGTATCGTTAAAATGGAACTGATTGAGAGAAAAACCAGTCGCAATGAATAGTACCAGTCGCAAGACTAATACCTGCTGAAATGAACAATACTTAGAAATAAGTAAATCAACTGCTGAGATAATGAAATGAAATACATCTGCTGATGAACAGTACCAGTCGCAACGAATAAGAATCCAGTCGCAAGACAAGAATCCAGTCGCGAGGTCTTTTAAACAAATATAAAGTGAAACGATGTCGTTGGAGCGATCAGCAGATGAAATAAAAAACTACCTGCTGATCTTACTAAGACTTAAAGGAACGACGTCGTTAGCACATCAACCAATCGCAAGGAAAAGCGCTACCACGACTATATAAGTGAATAGTACTTAAAACGAATAAAGCAACAGCTGGATTCTATCTAAGGGAAATACAGCTACTGAATTTAAAATCACAATGCAGCTGCTGATTCCTAATCAAAGGAAACAACTGCTGATAGTAACAAAGAAAGACGCATCTGCTGATGAACAGTGCATCTGCTGAATTCTCTCACAGTGGACCCCTCCTGCCACACCACAGCTCAATGGTGTAGCGGAGCGTCGTAATCGGACCTTGTTGGACATGGTTCGATCTATGATGAGCTTCAACTGAGCTTCCGACTCGTTTTGGGGCTATGCGCTCGAAACGGCGGTAATGTTGTTGAACAATGTCCACACCAAGGCAGTGGATAAGACTCCGTATGAGATATGGATGGGCAAACAACCCAGGTACTCATTCATGAGGATTTGGGGATGTCCTGCTTACGTGAAGCAGACAGTGGGAGATAAGCTGGATACGAGATCCATCTTATGCTACTTCATTGGGTATCCAAAGAATTCCATTGGATACTATTTCTACTATCCCAGCGAGACAAAAGTGTTTGTCTCTAGGAATGCCACCTTTATGGAAAGGGAATTTCTACTTGATAGAAAGGGCAGAATGGTGGAACTTGAAGAGGTTCGAGAACCAATTGAAGTACCAAATGAATCTCCCGAACCTACTGAGCCAGTACCAGATATGGTCGCACCTAGGAGATCCGAAAGGATTCCTAGAGCTCCAGACAGATATGGTTTTCTCCTTGAAGATGATCAAGGTGATCAAGTTGTTGGATCTGATCCAAGAACTTTGAAGGAGGCAATTTCCGATGCTGATTCTAATTTATGGCTTGAAGCAATGCAGTCTGAGTTTGACTCAATCCATGCTAACCAAGTTTGGACTCTCGTTGACCCTCCCGAAGGAATCGTTCCTATTGGGTGCAAATGGGTATATAAGAGGAAACTTGGGCCTGATGGTAAGGTAATGACCTTCAAGGCACGACTGGTCGCGAAAGGTTACACTCAAAGGCAAGGTGTTGACTATGATGAAACCTTCTCGCCCGTCGCAATGTTCAAGTCAATTAGAATACTGTTAGCCATAGCCGCATGGTACGACTATGAGATATGGCAAATGGATGTGAAAAAATGGAAACATTAAGGAAGAGATCTATATGACGCAGCCTGAGGGTTTCACATCTGTAGGAAGCGAGCATAAGGTATGCAAGCTTCAGAGATCGATCTACGGTCTCAAACAAGCATCACGAAGTTGGAACCTGAGATTCGATGAAACAATTAAGGAATTTGGTTTCATCAAGAATCCCGAGGAGCCAGTGTCTATAAAAAGGTAGTTAAAAGCGCTGTGACGTTCCTAGTACTTTATGTTGATGACATTGTAGGAGTCGATGCATCGTTGTCGAGGATTCACCGCTCGCAGACATGCGTGGATATCCTATGCTATCTGAGGGGATAATAGTGTATAAATCTCTGGCCAGAGTACTACAAGTGTTTTAGGTAAATGTGTTTGCCTAGTTACACTCGCGATGTCACTATTTGATCTCCAAGATGTATGCATAGCTATGGGATCTCTAGCGACTCTCGATTTACCAATGGTCGTTGATCTGATCGGGATATATGGATTGAAAGGACCGTACAGTACGCTAACCACGACCGACTGGTTCTTGCAGGCACTATCAGTGATACCTAGGGGATCATGGGGCGATGTTGCTAGACGCTTTACCATGATCCGTTGGGTAGGTCCGGAATTGTGATTCCGGAGTCACAATGGTTGTGGGCCCACGGCTAGCTGTATCCCTGAACCATTGAGGGTCACACAAGTACTGGATTCGAAACTCCCACACGGATACTCAGCTCAATGTGTTGAGCACGAGAAGAGGATTTCGGGAAGTATGACTTCCTAAAAGTCAACAGGGGTCAAACCGGGGTTTGACTCTGTTGAGGGGCAAAACGGTCATTTTGCTATTTAGGGTTTGATGATCTGAAAAATTGTTTTTCACATCATAACATTCAGTTTTGGAAACTGAGTCGATCGGTCCGATCTGATCGGCAATCGGAGTTACGATGAAGTCGCAGCGATTTATATCGTCATTTGGACCCGGGCCCGTTGGACCGGCCCAAGTCCAATTTTAAGTCTATATATGTCTAGACTTAAGAGACTTGATAATGATTTTTTTATTAATCACAAAACCCTAGACTAAAACCCTAAGCATAGCCGCCCTCCCCTCCTCTCCACTCACGCCGCCGCCGCCGCCCTTGCGCCGCCGCCGCCGCCGCCGATCGTCGCCGGAAATTTGTTCCGGCCAGTTCGACGTGGAGAATCCGATCGTGCTGATCTCGTCAGGACTTCTAGTGCAGTCTGACGAAGGAGCCTCGAGTCTGGTCGTGGACCGGATTGACGAATCTACCGCAATCAACCGAGAAGCGCCGGGTTCTTGAAACACCGGTTGGAGCCAGGCACATGTGCCAGACAGGTGACTTGCTAAACACCCTATGTATGTTGATAGGTAGATTTGTTTGATTACTCGTATTGATCGCATCCCGGTAAAAATTTTTGTTCTTCCGCTGCCTGCCGGGGTGCGGATCCGGATCGACAACCCAACAGTGCATTGTTAAGAGATGTATCAAGTGCTGATTCCATTTCTGCTGAATGTGTTTGTGGTGCCACGTCATCATCTGAGTCATCAATGCTTGATGATTCTAGACGTGTACATAGATCATTGAGGCTTGCAGTTGAGTTGGATCTAAAGCTGGTCTCATCAAAGACAACGTGTGCTGACTCTTCAACAGTTAGACTTCTATTGTTGAATACTCGATAAGCCTTGCTCACTGCTGAATAGCCTAGGAATATGCCTGCATCAGATTTTGCATCAAAAGGTATTAGGTTCTTCTTGCCATTATTATAAATGAAAACATCGACACCCAGACACCCTGAAATATGAAATATCAAGTTTCTTGCCACTCCAGATCTCATATGGGGTTTTATCGTGCAACTTATTAATCATAGATCTGTTCTGAGTGTAGCAAGCTGTGTTAACTTCTTCTGCCCAGAATTTTTGTGAAATACCAGAATAAGCAATCATAGACCTAACAGCTTCTTTTAAAGTACGATTTATCCTCTCATCAAGCCCGTTCAGCTGAGGAGTTCTAGCTTTTGAAAGCTCATGCTTTATCCCTAGGTCTTCCAAATTAGAAGTCAACTTTTGATTTAAAAACTCAGTGCCACGATCACTTATTATCTGGTTGACTGTACAAGATTTGTCAATCTGCAAACGTTTTAAAAGACGTATCAGCTGGTCAGCGGTATCAGATTTTTCCTTTAAAAACAACACCCAAGTAAATTTTGTAAAATCATCAATAACAACTAGGGTGTAGTTCGTTCCCCCTAAGCTAGTTACGGGAATAGGACCAAAGAGATCTATATATAAAAGCTCTAAGCTTCAGGAAGAACGTTTACCTCCTTTATTTTTAAAAGTAGATTTGATTTGTTTCCCAAGCTGACATGCGGCACAGATCTTGTCCTTTGAGAAATTGATTTTGGGCAGACCAGAAACCATTTCATGCTGACTCAAATGAGCAAGAGTTTTAAAGTTTAGATGGCTCATTCTTTGATGCCACAACCAGCTCTTGGAAGAGTTGGTTGCTAAGAAAATTTGTTCAGATCCCATGGGTTCTGACCAATTGATAATGTTGATATTCCCCGAACATTTACCTACCAATACAGTCAGACCATTTGGACTCTGACTGTGCAGGTGTGTTGTTGAAAATTAACTATGTAACCTTTGCCACATAGCTGACTAATGTTAATCAAATTATAACGAAGATTATCAACAACTAAAATGTCTGAAATAGAAATGTTACCATGGGTAAGCTTACCCTTACCCACAGTGTTACCGTGAGCGTTATCACCAAAGACTATCTTCGCTCCTTTGTGTGGAACGACATCTGCCAGTAGCTTTTGGTTCCTGTCATATGTCGCACATAGCCGCTGTCCAGGTACCAGATAATTGAATCATCAGCAGCTTTGTACCTGTTTCCCTGCAATCATACAAACAGATTTTGGTACCCAATTTTACTTGGGTCCTGATCGGTTTACCCCTTTCGGGACCCATACTTGAATTACCTTGACAGTTTTTCCAGTATAAGAGTCCATCAGGGTCTGTGTGAAATTGTGAGATCTGTTGAGCTTTGGTTTGGTATTTTGAACAATTGGATCTCTTCTCGGCTGAATCTTTTTCCAAACATACTTGACCTTCCTAGAGCCACGTCTTTGTTGGTTCTGAACAAATGACTTGGATCCAGCTTTCGCCTTTTCCTTGTCAAGTTTTTTCTTTAGCCAACCAGACTTAGAACTCTTGGGTCTATCATAGCCAATGCCAGCTTTTCCTTTCTTATTCAATTGCTCTGAGATCTGGTCATCATACCTTACCGACTCGCATGGATCATGTATCACACTAGCTTTGACAAATCTCATTTTGTTGAATTTGTCATACACCAGCTGTGACTGAGTACTTGTTTCTTCAGAACTGCTTTCACTAACACTGAAACCCAAGCCAGTTCTATCACTCGCTGGCTTATGAATTTCAAACAGCTTTTCTAGATAAGCAGAAGACTTTGTCCAGGAGCTCATTGTCAAATTTAATTTTTCAATTTCAGCTTTGAGCTCACTAGATTTATTTCTCAACAATTCATTTTCCATCATCAGTTTACTCAACTCAGTCTTCAAACTGTCAATGTCCTCAAGTCTGTCAGTGCTTGATTCAATTGAACTATTTTTCAGATTCTTGTTTTTAGCTTTGATTTTCTCAAATGAGTGAGAAAGCTTCTTGTACTCTTTAACCATATCATTAAGTGCACCGATAAGGTCTTATCGTGTAAATTCAGTGTTAGCGAAATCAAATACCTCATCTTCCAAAGTTTGATCAGCCATGAGGCAATGAACCTCATCCTGTTCACTATCACTCGATGAGGAGCTGCTGCTGGAGGAAGAGTCTGAATCAGGATCTGCCCAAATTTTAGTGCTTTACTCAGCAACTAGCACCTTTCTGTCATTCTTTCTGTTGGGCCTTCTGTCAGATCTAGTTCTCATCCTCCTGTCCTTTGATTTATCCTTGGATCTGTCATCAGTTTTATCGTCTCGTTTGTATCGATCCTCCTTATTTTCATCTGTCCTGTATCTGTCTTCCTTCTTGGGCCTGTTGCAATCAGCTGCAAAGTGCCATGGACGTCCAAAATTAAAACAATTCATGCCAGATGCAAGTTTAACAGTTTTATGGATATTATTATAAGAAGTAGAAGGGTTGTAGGATCTTCTCAAGTATTTCCCAAACCTCTTAACGAAGAGGGACATGACATCGTTGCTGATTTGATCAGCTGTCTTGCTAGTTCTTGGAGAGCACTGTTCTTATGTTGTAGCTGCTAGCGCTTTGGTTGGCTGGGATGTCGAGGGTCCATCTTCTGCTCTTGTTTTCAACTCAAACTCGTAAGCTTTAAGGTTAACGAATAGATCATGTAATTCCATCTTATTCAGATCCTTCGACTCCCGCATCACCATCGTCTTCACGTCCCATTACCTGGGCAGCTCTATCATCACCTTCAATGCTAACTCTCTGTTGCTATACTCCTTTCCTAGACTCGTCAGCTCGATAACAACAGCACTGAATGTCTCATCAAACTCCGTCATAGTCTCTCCATCCTTCATTTTAATTGACTCATACTTCTGTTGAGCCATCGTCAGTTTGTTCTCCTTAGTCTCATCGTTTCCTTCGCAAATTTGGATCAGCTTTTACCATATGTCTTTAGCAGTGGTGCAGGTTTTGATCTTGCTGAACATGTTCTTATCCAGCATCTTGTAGAGGATGTCCTTGGCCACATTCTTTTTGTTCTCTTTTGTGTACTCATGTCTGCTCTTTTCAAGATACTGAGGCTCGCCACCGGATATTGCAAATGCTAAGTTTGGCTTTATTAGTTTCATCGTCCCTTCTATGATAACAGACCGCATGTCGTCATCCTGAGCAGCCAAATGCGCCTGCATGCGAATCTTCCAATCATCGTAGTCCTCCTTAGAAAACATGGGAATCTTGTTGTGAGAAGTCGACATATTTAAAATATGATAAGCACAAACAACAATTGTTCAATAACTGAGATAGCGCAGGCTCTGATACCAATTGATAGGATCAATATGGCTCAAAAAACAGGCCTAGGAGTTCAGAAGGGGGGGTTGAATGAACCCTTGGTATTTTAAATATTTTCGAAAACTTTAAAACGATTTTTACAAGCACCTTATTAACTTAAATCCAAGTTACCAGATTTAAGGTATCTCAGTCTTAAATCAGATTTCTCAACTAACAAATATTGTGCGGAAATAAGTTGATTAATATGTGAACAGTGAATGCTTAAATAAATGCGATAAGTAAAAGTTCAGGGTCAAGGATTTGATTATGGAAGTTCTGATATTAATATCCTACGTTTCCCTTCTTCCTTTTCAGGAAGATTCCACTAGAATATTTTATGGTTACAGGCCTTCTGCAAACATTCAGTCACGCAGACGCAGTCCGCTGTTTTACAACACTTTTGGATTTTTCGTTTTCAAAACGGCCTTTTGTGTGGCACGTTTTGTTACAGACTTAAATCTAGAATAGTAACAGTTAATACAGATTCTATTGAGATTGTAAATCTTACTGGTTTTCTAAACAAATAAATGCGATTCAACAGGTGAACCAGAAGATGACTCGAAGTTAATGTCTGTGAAAATCAACACTTGTGTTCTTCGAGTTTGTGATCTTTTGAGAGATAACTTCGACAGAGTGTAAGCTCGAGATTGATGGAGACAATAAATTACTTCGACTAAGAGTCGAGAGTAATGGAGAGATTCTTCGATTCAAATTTCTGCTATTTATACCCTTTGCTCTGAACGGTCATAAAAGCTATTTTCCTCTGTAAATCTTCAACAAATCACGATTACGGTGTATACTTCTCCACTAAGTGAAATTGCGCTTCGTTAGAGCCAAATTTTCGTCTTTCCATATTTGTGCAAACACCGTAAAACGTCCTCCGTATATTACTATTTACCCAAAATAGTACTGACTGTTGTCTCCTTAATTCCAGGCATATGTACGATCTTAGTCTCCACCATTGATTTTTTTCAATTTGAAAAAGATCACGTTTTAATCAATTCGTCATTTGTGCCTTCTGTTGATCAGATCTTTCTTTCTCGAAGACGATTGAATAGCCCATCGCTGTTCGAATACATAGTTGTCACAGTTAAATACACTGTAACGGTATCTGTTAACATATAATGTAACGATATCTGTTAGGAACACTGTCTGATTACCAAAATGCGAACATTTCTGTTGACAGCAACCATCGCTGTTATCTATTAGACACACTGTTACGGTATCTGTTGACATATACCATCGTTGTTTGAATAACAAAGTCTGTTGGCAGATATCATCGCTGATAAAATAACAAAGTCTGTTGCCAGATATCATCGCTGATAGAATAACAAAGTCTGTTGGCAGATATCATATTCATCCCAGAGCACTTTGAACAGTAGGAATTTGACCCGATAAACTGAATATACTGACCCGATAACCCAATTGTCTCAAAACCCGAATCTGATCAAAACTGTAACCCGATAACATATCTTAATTCCACGAAGTCTGATTGCTTCGAACGTCATCGTTAAGTCCAATTCTTGTCTTATTTTTGTTATCACCAAAACTATAAATTTTATCTTAACAGTTAAAAGTGTGATCCTATGGATTTTCGGGACGTTACAACTCTACCCTCCTTATGGGAATTTCGTCCTCGAAATTTACTTACCAACAGATCTGGGTAAAGGCTATACATATCTTCTTTGGTCTCCCATGAAGCTTCTTGCTCTGTTTGGTTAGACCATTGCACTTTAACCATAGGCATACTACGGTTTCTCAACTTCCTAATCTCAAGAAGAAGAATCCTCTCGGGTCTCTTTTCGTAACTCAGATCTGGTGCTAACTGAATTAGCTCATGGCTTACTACGTGCGAAGGGTTGGGAATAAATTTCGTCAAAGCTAACACATGAAAAACACTATACACTGAAGACAGATGTGGGGGCAATGCTAAGCGATAAGCCAACGTTCCTAGTCGTTCCAGAATCTCATAAGTCCCAATATATCTGGGACTCAGTTTTCCTTTCTTTTCAAAACGCATTACTCCCTTCATCGGAGCTACTCTCAAAAACACATGGTCACCAACATCAAAACTTAGGTCCCGTCGTCTATTATCTGCATAACTCTTCTATCTGCTCTGAGCAGCTCTCATCCGTTCTCTAATATTTCTAACATCTGCAGCTGTTTGATCTACCACATCTGGTCCTAAACCAGCTCGTTCTCGTACCTCATCCCAGTGAAGATATGTTCTACACTTGCGACCATAGAGATCTTCGTATGGGGCCATCTGGATAGAAGATTGGAAACTATTGTTATACGCAAATTATACCAACCGTAACTTTGAATCCCAGCTCTCTAAAAAATCCACAATACAAGCTCGGAGTAAATCTTCTAAAATCTGAATCACCCTTTCCGATTGACCATCTGTCTGGGGGTGAAAGGCTGTGCTAAAAGTCAACTTCATACCCAAAGATCTAGGCAAACTCTTCCAGAAAGCTGACGTAAACTTCGGATCTCTATCAAATACTATCAAAAGTGGAACACCGTGCAGCCTCAGTATCTCCTTCACATACAGATCTGCGTATCTGGTCACATCATATGTTGTATTAACTGGTAAGAAGTGAGCAGAGTTAGTGAGTATGTCAACTATAACCCAGATATAATTATATATTTGAACAGTCCTAGGTAAACCAACCACAAAGTCCATAGCTATGAACTCCCATTTCCATTCTGGAATAGGCAGGGCCTTCAACATTCCTGCTGGTCTTTGGTGTTCAGCTTCACCAATTGACACGTCAAACATTCAGAGACAAATCTGGATATATCCCTTTTCCTCCCTGGCCATCAATACAACTTCTGGAGGTCCTTATACATCTTAGTACTCCCCGGATGCAGAGAGTATGGGGCTGTATGTGCTTCTGCCATCAGATCTGATCTCAGGGTGTCGACTTGGGGCACCCACATCCGGCCATGAAATCTAACTACTCCTTCTGAAAAGTAGAGATTGCTACCTCTCTCTCTATCTTGCATAACCCACTTCTAAAGTTTCTCATCTTTCAGCTGTCCCTCTCGGATCTGGTCTATCAGATTTGATCATATGGTGAGATCTGCCAAGATCACAGTACTACCACTAGACATAAATTCTATTCCAAACTTCTCAATATCATGTGCCAATGGTCACTAGACGCTGAGTTGGGCTAATCCAACAGATTTCCTACTAAGAGCATCCGCTACTACGTTAGCCTTTCCTGGGTGATAGCTGATTGTACAAGCATAATCCTTCACTAGCTCTAGCCATCTCCTCTGCCTCATATTGAGCTCCTTTTTGGTGAAAAAGTACTTGAGGCTCTTATGATCTGTAAATATCTCATACTTCTCTCTATAGAGATAATGTCTCCAGATCTTCAAGGAAAAGACTACTACTGCCAGTTCTAAGTCATGGGTGGGATAATTCTTTTCATGATCCTTAAGTTGTCTGGAAGCATAGTAAATTACTCTACGGTCCTGCATCAGTACAGCACCTTAGCCCAAATTGGACGCATCTTTTTAAATCACGAACTTCCCTTGGTCAGATGGCATGGTTAGCATTGGGGCTAATATAAACGCTTGTTTCAACTTAACAAAACTGCGTTGGCAATCTGGTGTCCAATCATACTTAACTTGCTTTCTTGTTAGCGAGGTTAAAGGAATTGCTATCTTCGAAAACCCTTGAATGAATCGCCTATAGTATCCGGCTAATCCCAAGAAACTCCTTACTTCTCAAACAGATTTGGGAACTTGCCACTGACGAACAGCTTCCACCTTAGCTGGGTCTCCTCCAATCCATCCATAGATATAATGTGACCTAAGTACGCGACTTTCTCCAACCAAAAATCATATTTAATGAACTTGGCAAACAATCGCTTATTTTTCAAAACTTGCGGCACTATCCTCAGATGGTCAGCATGCTCAGATCTTGTCTTAGAGTACACTAAGATATCATCTATAAACACAACTACAAACTGATCCAAAAATGGTTGAAAAACTCTATCATCAGGTCCATAAAAATTGAGGGTGCATTAGTAAGTCCAAAGGACATTACTAAAAACTCGTAATGGCCATAGAGGGTTCTAAACAGTCTTATAGATAACTGCCGCCTTAATCTTTAACTTGTGGTAACCAGATCTCAAGTCAATCTTAGAAAAGACTATTGATCCCTTCAGCTGGTCAAACAGATCCTCGATCCTCGTGAGGGGATATATATTCTTAATGGTCAACTTATTCAGCTCTCGGTAATCTATACATAACCTCAGACTCACATCTTTCTTCTTAACAAAAAGGACAGGGGCTCCCCAAGGTGACGTACTTGGTCTAACGAATCCCTTATCCAACAGATCTTGTATCTGTTCCTTTAATCCCTTCATCTTAGATGGAGCTAAGAGATAGGGTGGTCTAGATACAGGTACTGCTCCTGGCACTAAATCAATCTAAAATTCCATCTCTCTATCAGGTGGTAGTCCTTGGATATCTTCCGGGAAGGCCTAGGGAAACTCATTCACTACCTCCACATCTGAAATTTGGGGCTTGCTAATCACAAATAAGGACGATAGGCTTGCTAAAAATCCTATCCCTCCTTTCCACAAATAGCGTTGAGCCTTAAGAGCTGATATAATGTGTGGGATCCTCCAAATCTGATTGGCCTCAAACGTAAACGGGTCTCCTCTAGGTGGGTTAACCACTACTGTTCGGAACTTAAAGTCAATTACTACTCCATACTTGGTCAACCAGTACATTCCCAAAATCATGTCAAACTCGGGCATCGGTAGCACAATCAAATCTGCGATAATCAAGAATGTGTAGCTCCTGAATCTATCAAGGCTATGGAGGGCATACCAGCAATCAAGATATTACCCGTAACCACCGTCGAATCTGGATTTTCCTGCTCAGCTGTCATCACAAAAGCTCTACTTGTCACCAGTTGCTTTGTCTTTGGGCAATTCTTAATCATATGACCTGGCAAACAACATTTGAACCAGACATTCTGGGCAAGTCTTCATGGGCCAGGGTGAGTTCTCTGGCACTTGGGACACACGGATCTGATGTTGCTAACAGGAACTGCACTAATGGGTTGGATCGGTATGTTGGCGACAATGGCGGATCCGGATCCCATTTCCCGGGGGTTCAGCGGAAGTTTAAAAAAATGCCCTGGAAACGTTCAATACATATCAATACAATCATAAAAACATGCATGGGATGTTTAATGAAAGTCACCTTGCTGGCGTCTAGGTGCCTGGCTCCGACCAGATTCACAGGGAATCTGGCACTTCAAGGTAGGCGGCGGTAGATCCTCCTTAATCAGGTCCACGATCGGAAACACGAGTCCTTCATCAGTCTGCACTAGAAGAGCTGACTAATTTTGGCACGAATGGAATCTCCTCGTCTACATGATCGAAACAAGTCCGACCACATGAAAATCGAGCGACGGCGGTGGCGGCCGGCGGGCGACGGCGCTAGGGGCGGTCGGTGGCGGCGAGGTGTGGAGGAGAGGGTGGGGCGGCTACTTGGAGGCTAGGGTTGTATCAAGTGTCCTCTAATTGTAGCTCTAGTTCTAATTTAATAAATAAGTGATGGGTTTGAACCGGCCCAATGGACTTGGGTCAGGCCCAGGTCCATATGATCATTAGGTTCATTTCCATCACCGTGGCTTCATCATAATCCCGATCGCCGATCCGATCTGACCGATCAACACAGTTTCCAAAACAGAGTATTATGATGTGAAAACAATTTTTTAGACCACCTAGACCAAAATAGCAGTTTAGCCCCTCAACTTTGGGAAATCGACAATGTGACCCCTATTGACTTTTTGGAAGTCGCACTCCCTAAAATCTTCCTCCTACGCTCAACACAAATGGACTTGGGTCAGGCCCAGGTCCATATGATCATTAGGTTCATTTCCATCACCGTGGCTTCATCATAATCCCGATCGCCGATCCGATCTGACCGATCAACACAGTTTCCAAAACAGAGTATTATGATGTGAAAACAATTTTTTAGACCACCTAGACCAAAATAGCAGTTTAGCCCCTCAACTTTGGGAAATCGCAATGTGACCCCTATTGACTTTTTGGAAGTCGCACTCCCTAAAATCTTCCTCCTACGCTCAACACATTGAGCGCAGTTTCCGTGCGGGAATCGTGAATCCAGTACTTGTGTGACCCTCAGAGGTTCAGGGATACAGCTAGCCGTGGGCCCACAACCATTGTGACTCCGAAATCACAATTTCGGACTTGCCCATCGGATCATGGTAAAGCGCCTAGCAACATTGCGCCATGATCCCCTAGGTATCACTGATAGTGCCTGCAAGAAACAGTTGGTCGTGGTTAACGTACAGTACGGTCCTTTCAACACATATATCCCGATCAGATCAACGACCATTGGTAAATCGAGAGTCGCTAGAGATCCGATAACTATGCATACATCTTGGAGATCAAATAGTGACATTGCGAGTGTTACTAGGCAAACCCATTTAACTAAAACACATCCAGTACTCTGGACAGATATTTATCACACTATTATCTCCTCAGATAGCATATGATATCCACGCATGACAGCGAGCGGTGAATCCTCGACAACGAAGCATCGACTCCTACATGCATCGGGACCTCACCCAATCCCGCCACCTAATGACCCCAAGTGAGTCGGTAAACGGGTCAAAGTGAGGCGCCTATCATGTAGAGTCTCAATGACGTTTCGAGTAGTGAGGACTAATTAGTACAACCAAGACCTCGGACTTATCCACTCGACAAATGGTAACCACTAGGAAAGTCCGAACGAGGGTAGTTCGATAGATCACCGGGTCACTATCCATCTGCATACTCAGAACATCACAATGTTCCCTACCAATAAAACATGGTACTTCACATAGCAGATGCTAGTCTCAAGCTCGGGCGGCCTTATCCTCATTTTGACGGCCCAATCGACTAGGAACGAGTTCAGAATACACAGTGACTATTAGATGTGTTTCATGATAGTCATCATATCCACTATCACATCTAACATACACTATGGTGCATTCTATGTCTTTATCTAACACAATTGTTAAAATTATAACATTATGAAAATAAAGAATGCCATAAAGGAATGCGTATATCATATATAAAGATCGTTATACACAAGAGTCAATAAAACCCACATGCCACAAGTTGGCTAGTTAGGCATCTACTCTAACAATCTCCCACTTGCCCTATAGCCAACTACTCATCAGACGCAATCCCATTATTTTGCGATGTTTTTCAAACAACGGTCCTGGCAAGGGCTTCGTAAGTGGATAAGCAATGTTGTCCGCAGAGGCGACTCTCTCAACTGCTATGTCACCTCTAGCCACAATATCCCGGATTATGTGGTATTTCTCAGTATATGTTTGGATCT
Source organism: Dorcoceras hygrometricum (assembly GCA_001598015.1). Classification (NCBI taxonomy): domain Eukaryota; kingdom Viridiplantae; phylum Streptophyta; class Magnoliopsida; order Lamiales; family Gesneriaceae; genus Dorcoceras; species Dorcoceras hygrometricum. The sequence goes on from KV013956.1 coordinate 235,128, forward strand.
TTGGTGAGACCTAGGCTCCTTTGCTTGCATAACGGCACCCGTGTTGTCGCAGTACACCGGGACTGGACCAACTCCATCAGGGATGACACCCAACTCTTGGACGAAATTCCTTATCCAAACCACCTCCTTAGCAGCAGCTGATGCTGCGAAGTACTCAGCCTCAGTGGTTGAATCCGCGATGGTGTCTTGCTTGGAATTCTTCCAAGAGACAGCACTACCATTGAGCATGAATACAAATCCAGAGGTAGACTTCTAATCATCCACGTCACATTGGAAGCCAGAATCAGTGTAGCCTTCCAATTTTAGTTCACCACCCCCATAAACCATAAACATATTCTTAGTCCTTCGTAAGTACTTAAGAATATCTTTCACGGCCTTCCAATGCATTTGGCCGGGGTTGGCCTGGTAGCGGCTCGTGACACTCAGAGCATATGCGACATCCGGTCTAGTTGAGATCATGCCATACATAATACTACCTATTGCCGAGGCATATGGCACACGTGTCATACTCTCTATCTCCTCATCAGTCTTCGGGCACATAGACTTAGATAGAGTGACCCCGTGGCACATAGGTAGGTGTCCTCTCTTGGACTCTTCCATAGAGAACTGCTTAAGTATGGTATTGATGTAGGTAGCTTGGGTGAGTCCGAGCATCCTTTTCGATCTATCCCGATAGATCTGTATTCCAAGAATATAGGATGCTTCAACCATGTCCTTCATCGAGAATCTACTAGACAACCATACTTTTGTTGACTGCAACATTCCTACACAATTCCCAAAGAGTGGAATGTCATCAACATAATGTACAAGGAATGTCACAGCGCTTTTAACTACCTTTTTGTACACACATGGCTCCTCAGGATTCTTGATGAAACCAAATTCCTTAATTGTTTCATCGAATCTCAGGTTCCAACTCCTTGATGCTTGTTTGAGACCGTAGATCGATCTCTGAAGTTTGCATACCTTATTCTCAATTCCCACAGATGTGAAACCCTCAGGCTGCGTCATATAGATCTCTTCCTTAATGTTTCCATTAAGGATCGCAGTTTTCACATCCATTTGCCATATCTCATTATCGTACCATGTGGCTATGGCTAGTAGGATTCTAATTGACTTGAACATTGCGACTGGTGAAAAGGTTTCATCATAGTCAACACCTTGCCTTTGAGTGTAACCTTTCGCGACCAGTTGTGCCTTGTAGGTCAATACCTTACCATCAGGCCCGAGTTTTCTCTTGTAAATCCATTTGCACCCAATAGGAACAATTCCTTCGGGAGGTTTAACATGTGTCCAAACTTGGTTTGCATGCATTGAGTCAATCTCAGACTGCATTGGTTCAAGCCACAAATTAGAATCAGCATCGGAAATTGCCTCCTTGAAAGTTCTTGGATCACATCCAATAACTTGATCACCCTGATCATCTTCAAGGAGGAAACCATATCTATCACGAGCCCTAGGAACCCTTTCAGATCTCCTAGGTGCGACCATTTCTGGTACTGGCTCTTGAGGTACGGGAGATTCACTCGTTACTTCAGTTGGTTCTCGAACCTCTTCGAGTTATACTATTTTGCCATTTCTATCAAGTAAAAACTCCCTTTCCATAAAGGTGGCATTCCTAGAAACAAACACTTTCGTTTCATTGGGATAGTAGAAGTAGTATCCAATGGAATTCTTTGGATACCCTATGAAGTAACATAAGATGGATCTATTATCCAGCTTATTTCCCAGTGTCTGCTTCACGTAAGCAGGACATCCCCAAATGTTTCATTGGGATAGTAGAAGTAGTATCCAATGGAATTCTTTGGATACCCTATGAAGTAACATAAGATGGATCTATTATCCAGCTTATTTCCCAGTGTCTGCTTCACGTAAGCAGGACATCCCCAAATCCTCAGGTACGAGTATTTGGGCGGCTTACCCATCCATATCTCATACGGAGTCTTATCCACTGCCTTGGTGTGGACATTGTTCAACAACATTTCCGCCGTTTCGAGCGCATAGCCCCAAAACGAGGTAGGAAGCTCAGTGAAGCTCATCATAGATCGAACCATGTCCATCAAGGTTCGGTTACGACGCTCCGCTACACCATTGAGCTGTGGTGTGGCCGGAGTGGTCCACTGTGAGAGAATCCCATTCTCTCTGAGATAGTCTTGAAATTCAGCACTCAAGTATTCACCACCACGATCGGATCGTAGTGCTTTAATACTTTTCCCTAACTGATTTTCTACTTCAGCCTTGAATTCTTTGAACATTTCAAAGGATTCAGATTGTGCTTCATTAAGTACAAGTACCCATACCTAGAGTAATCATCGGTAAAGGTGATGAAGTATGTGTGACCGTACTTAGTACCGACGCTAAGTGGGCCACACACATCAGTGTGGATCAAATCCAATATGCCTTGACCACGCTCAGCCTTGCCCTTGAAGGGTTGTTTAGTCATATTTCCCTTGAGACAATATTCACAAGTTAGTAGGGAGATAATGTCTGACAAATCAAACATGTCACTCCTAACTAACTTATTCATCCTACTTAGGGAAATATGACCTAGTCTAGCGTGCCAAAGTTGTGTTGTGTTTAAGCTATCGTTTTTCCTTTTAATTGTTGGTGTATGTGTTTCCACATCGCGAGTTGGAACTTCTCTCAATGTAGAACATACCTTTTGCAGTTCGCAACTTCTCGAGGTACTCCTTACAGTTCCTCCTCCAGTGCCCAGGCTTGTGGCAGTGGTGGCAAACATCCTCAGTCTTGTTTGGCTTGGAAGCCTTTGCCTTGGGCTTCTTGGTGGACTTTTCCTCCTTCGCAGGGGCAGAACGCTTCTTACCTTGCGTTTGGGCCCCTTCTTCGCAGAGGAAGAAGAGCCCATAAGGAGGACGGGCTTGTCCTTCTTTATGATCCCCTCAAACACTACAAGAATGTTCACCACCTCTTCGAGGGTGTCAGGCCCCGTGCTAATTAATAACAATTAACACAAAATCAACGCATAACCACGGAAGCTTAAAATCAGGGCTTAAAAATTTTTCGAAAGAAATGGGCCTGAACTTCAAATCATTCCTTCAAAATATTCAATACTCAAAATATCAGTTAACTCAAACTCAACCAACAAGTAACCATAAAAATCAATTCGAAAGACAGATCCCCAAATACATGATAACACGGGGCATCCCCCGGTTCAATACATATCATAAAAAGACGGGGACTCAGGGATGCGGGGATCGACCAGCTGAACTTCCACTCTGCCCAGCTTGGTTACCTAAAGCTCCTGCAAATGGGCACGCAGACCCAACAAGACAAAGCAGGAAAACAAATACGAGGTCAAGCCTCAGTACGAAGAGCTATCAAAGCAGATAAACATGCAACATGCTATAATCAATGCTATGAATGCATGAGGGCTATCAAGAAATCGGATAGCTAGACCAGTCTATCAACTGGCGACTCAAATCAGCCTCTATACCACGGTCTATCAACCGGGAAATCATCGGTCCGTGATCATCGGGGCCCGTCAACCCATCACAGCTCGGTGGTAGACACTCGTATCCGGTAGTCGAACGCTACACGCTTCTAACGACAGATCTGCTTACGTCATCCACCAGACCTGCTGACGTCACCCTCAAGCGCTGCCAGATCTCTCGCTACGACTCAAATGCGATCACTATTCAGCGACGCTTACGTCACACATAAGAGCTGCTTACGTCATGAGATCTGAATTTCAAAAGAACAACGCATTCATTTCTCACGCTCTTCTCGACCACCAGATCTCTCCAAAACGACACCGCTTTAACCAAATCTTAAGGTGCTTTACGAAACACTAAGGAGGACAGATCTCATTCAAAATTCAAACAGATCTCTCTATCGCTCACTCTAAAATCAAGCGATACCAAGGAATTCAGATTTTTTACCATAACTTCCTCAAATCAAATCCAAATCTCAAACGGATTTCACCAAAAATCCTAAAATTCGAAGTCTGAAATTATAATAAACACTAATCACAAATCTGAATCCTCACAGAGGGTGGCTTCCAGCTTGTTCATGTTGAAGTTGACCACAAAGGGGTCGAATGCAGCGGGTAGTGAGAGGAGAAGCAAATCCACAAACAGATCGTGTGGAAGTGTGATATCAAGGCCCACCAACTTTTCAATGAGCCCAATAATACGAACCCCATGCTCGCGGACCGAAGTCCCATCACGCGTGCAGCTCGTCATAAGCTCCTTGACAGTGGTGAACCTCTCATGTCGAGAGTTCTCCCCATACAGCTCTTTGAGATGAAGATGTATGTAAGTAGCATACACCGTCTTCTCGAAGCGCCGTTGCATTTCGTTGGACATCGATGCCATCACATAGAATCGAGTCTTAAGCTCGTCGTCCCACCATTTGTTAAGCTTAGTCAGCTCCTCAGGGCTGATATCGGCAGGGGCTTACTTCGGAGGGCTCTTCTCTAACGTGTAGAGAAGTTTCTCCGAAGCCAATACAATATTGAGGTTTCAAAGCCAGTCTTGGTAGTTCAGACCAGTGAACTTGTTGCTATCCAGTATAGCAGCGAGTGGATTTTTGATCGAAGACATTTTATAAGTAGTTTATACTGAAAAGAAAAGCAGACATGCATTACTAACTATATATGAAAAAACGCTAAGACATAAAACAAGGTCATTTAGTTTTATGAATTACCCTCCCACTATTTTAACGATTTCACCACCCTCTAATGAAATCGAGAAAGCAATTTTTCTTAGTTAGTACACAGAGTCCATTCAGGCAATCATGGTCCCGAATAATATCAGCCAACCATGACCCCCAAAAGGTAGAGCCCAATTGCAACCGGTGCAACCTCCATTATTTTCCTCACGTCCAGTAAGGGCCCAATAATATGACGCCGATTAATATCACGTGTCAAGATGACCCATCAATGTCGAGTCGTGAAGGACGGTCCCCTTAACGTCCCCAATAATATGAGCCAACGTTAAAGGGAGTTCCAACCAACTCACAGCAAGTGTCAATGACGTGTACAGCTTTCTGGCATACATAACCCCCTCAATAATATGAGCCGGGCCATGTATACGGGTAGCATCGACGTACACTCATTGTTGATGGAAGGTAGGAGAATTTAAACAAATTTAAATTTCCTTAGTTTATCGAATAAACTTTTAATCTTGATATCAATTTTAAATCAAATTTAAAACGATGGATTTTAATTTTGAAAATTTGGTCTCAAACAATAATTAAATCATAATTTAACATGCGGATTCGACTAACATATATATCACATATATAAAACTTTGGGATGATCGATCGCGAGAGCTATGCGGTCCGTGGTTGCCAATCACGGACCTGGGTCCAGTCCTAGGTGAAATGCAATATGCAATACAATCCTATTACAATTGCTTCCGGTTTTACAGATCTTCGGTCTTCAATATCTTTGATCATCATGTCCACCGCTTTCGAATGTCCTCACACTAAATCTAATATTTACATTAAATATCCATGACACATTGGGATACAATTTAAAGGGGTGGGCATACACCTAACACATTGGGCACGGCTCTCGATCATCCCAAACATGCAATCAATCTAATTAATTGACATAAATTTAAATAATCAAATCAAATTTGATAATTTCCAACAAAATCATATTTTATAAATAAAATCATATTTTATAAATAAAATCATATTTTGTCAACAAAATCATATTTTAATTATAAATCTTATTTCATAAATAAAATTACACTTTGTTAACAAAATCATATTTTAATATTAAAATCACATTTTATAAAAAAATCACATTTTGTCAATTTTAATTGCATCAAATTAGGCTTAAAACAATTTTAGGCCCAAAATCTAAAAAATTTCAAAATCAATTTTTTGTCCAACCAAAATTGGCCCAATATCAAATATTGGCCCGAAAACTTCATGGGATGCCCGGGACAGGCCCGAACAAAACCTAGAACACAAAACATCCGTCGCAACGCTGCCACAGGTACGCCCGACGGCGGACGCACGGCGGCGCCCGCTGCGCGAGAAGCGTGCGGCGGCTACAGTGCCGGCGTGCGGCGGCTACAGTGACTGCGTGCGGAAGCTACAGCACCGCCTTTTTTTTTTTGATTTTTAAAAGTTCGAAATCTGATGCAATATGGCATAAAAATGTATTGAAGGATCTGAGTCTTGGCTCTGATACCACTGTTGGCGACAATGGCGGATCCGGATCCCGTTTCCCGGGGGCGCAGCGGAAGTTTAAAAAAATGCCCCGGAAATGTTCAATACATATCAATAAAATCATAAAAACATGCATGGGATGTTTTATGAAAGTCACCTTTCTGGCGTCTAGGCGCCTGGCTCCGACCAGATTCACAGGGAATCTGGCACTTCAAGGTAGGCGGCGGTAAATCCTCCCTAATCAGGTCCACGACCAGAAACACGAGTCCTTCGTCAGTCTGCACTAGAAGAGCTGACGAATTTTGGCACAAACGAAATCTCCTCGTCGACGTGATCGAAACAAGTCCAACCACGTGAAAATCGGGCGACGGCGGCGGAGGCCGGCGGGCGGCGACGCTAGGGGCGGTCGGCGGCGGCGAGGGGTGGAGGAGAGTGTGGGGCGGCTACTTGGAGGCTAGGGTTGAATCAAGTGTCCTCTAATTGTAGCCCTAGGTCTAATTTAATAAATAAGTGATGGGCTTGAACCGGCCCAATGGACTTGGGTCAGGCCCAGGTCCATATGAACATTAGGTTCATTTCCATCACCGTGGCTCATCATAATCCCGATCGTCGATCCGATCCGACCGATCAACACAGTTTCCAAAACTGAGTATTATGATGTGAAAACAATTTTTCAGACCACCTAGACCAAAATATCAGTTTAGCCCCTCAACTTTGGGAAATCGCAATTTGACCCCTGTTGACTTTTAGGAAGTCGCACTCCCTAAAACCCTTCTCCTATGCTCAACACATTGAGCTCAGTTTCCGTGCGGTAATCGTGAATCCAGTACTTGTGTGACCCTCAATGGTTCAGGGATACAGCTAGCCGTATCAACGACCATTGGTAAATCGAGAGTCGCTAGAGATCCGATAACTATGCATACATCTTCGAGATCAAATAGTGACATCACGAGTGTTACTAGGCAAACCCATTTACCTAAAACACATCCAATACTCTGGCCAGAGATTTATCACACTATTATCTTCTCAGATAGCATAGGATATCCATGCATGACAGCGAGCGGTGAATCCTCGACAACGAAGCATCGACTCCTACATGCATCGGGACCTCACCCAATCCCGCCACCTAATGACCCCAAGTGAGTCGGTAAACGGGTCAAAGTGAGGCGCCTATCATGTAGAGTCTCAATGACGTTTCGAGTAGTGAGGACTAATCAGTACAACCAATACCTCGGACTTATCCACTCGACAAATGGTAACCACTTGGAAATTCCGAACGAGGGTAGTTCGGTAGATCACCAGGTCACTATCCATCTGCATGATCAGAACATCACAATGTTCCCTACAAATGAAACATGGTACTTCACATCGCAGATGCTAGTCTCAAGCTCGGGCGGCCTTATCCTCATTTTGACGGCCCAATCTGTTGGATCTGTTTTGACAGATCCTGATTAAGTTTTGAATTACACAAAACCTGTTATTGTGATTCTAACAATTCTATTTAAGCGTACAGGCTTTAGGACCAAAGAATACAATCAGCAGCAGCTATATTTGTCCAGCAGTTGGTTCGCAATATTATCGTCACCAGTTGGTTTGGTGTTCATAAGAATCGGCAGTTGAATTAGCAATGGAGACGTCCAGAGTTGATTCAGTTGTTCGTAATCAGACGGAGGCCAAGAAATCAGCTGGAGCATGATGAACCAGCTGAAACGATGACAACCAGCTGAAGAGCTAAAGAGCGAAGTGAACCAGCTGGTACATGAGTTGAGAAGCTCGCTGGAGAATTAGATCGAAGAAGAAGATGCGCAAATTACTGTTGACGAATCTGTTAGCAGTAGCGATTATAAGTACTGTTGATGAATCTATCAACAGTCGCTATTCAAGAAGGAAGCTACGAAGAATCGCAAGCTGGAGCTGGAGCGATGAAGAAGATAAGCTGGAGCGTAAAGTTTAGATGACATCAGCAGTGATGTCATCATTCAGCAGGAAGCTACAGTGATCAGCAGGAAGCGCAGCAGTTGATATTTGGAGTTGGCGATTGCAAAACGATGTCGCGTGAATAAGTTGGAACGACAGCGTTTTGCATTCGCAATAACAATCAGCAGATGAAGCGAAGCGCAAAAGATGATGCGACGTCGTGCTGGAGATTCAGCAGATGAAATAGTGTTGATGATGTCATCAGCGACGTCATCATATTCAGCAGATGGCTTGAGTGAGCAGTCGCAAGAATCAGCAGGTAGCTTGCATTCAGACGCAAGAGGAAGCGACGTCGTAGAGGAGATCCAGTCGCAAGTTACTGTTCATCAGCAAATGCTATTTGGAGAAGCGATAGCAAAACGATGTCGTTTACATAAGTTGATACGACAGCGTTTTGCTCTTGAGCTAAAGATTCAGCAGGAAGACTTTGCGTTGTTATTTCAGCAGACGAAGCTACAGTGGATCCAGTCGCAACGCAAAGATATTCAGTCGCAATGTTTTGAGCATCCAGACGCAAGAAGATTCAGGCGAAGCATTTGAAGTATCAGATGCAAGCAACAGCAGCATCCAGTCGAAGAGTTTATATGAATCAGCTGTTGCTATGTATTCAGTCGCAAGATACAGTGTCCAGTCGCAAGAAATCCAGGCGCAAATAACTGAAGAAGTAGCAAAGTGCAGCAGTCGTGGTGATAAATCAGCAGCGAAGCAGTTGACAACTTACGAAGAATCATCAAAGCTGGATGTCAACTGCTGAGCGTAATTCAAATGGCGAAAGCGACAAGAAGTCTGCAAAAGAAAAGGACGCAAGTACTGTTCCATTGTCGGTACTTTACAGAGGAGCGTTGCACTAAAATAGAAAGAAGACAATATAGCCATCTGAAGCGCTGAACAGTTTTGGAAGCTTTCCAACGGGAAGAAATTCAACAGAGGCTATTTATTCGAGGCGACGCCCATTGAAGAAGTGTCTGTCGTTCGTCCAGTTGAGAGACGACGTTGGTGCAACTACATACTGTGGGAAAAATATATTGAATATACAGTGCACCAACAGAGGGAAAAAGAAGAGATAGACGAAGCAATCAACTGTCATTAGAGAGGAGATTTCTGTCGGGATGCGCGAGTCTCGGGCAGATGCCAAGCTTCTATTTTCGTTGTGCTGTAAGATCACTTGGAGCGAGGCTCAGTGACAAGCACATGGGGCGAGATAGAAGAAGGAAAAATCTGAGCTGTTCTCTGTACTGGTTCTTCATAGATTTAAGCAACTCAGTAGCACGTGTTATTTGAAATAATTTATGCTCTGATGTGTTTTTTAAATTGTTCTGTTATGCGGATTCCAGCTGATGCAAAATTTTGAAGTTTTAAAAATGTTTTTAGCTCATGTTATAAAAGACAGGGAGAGTGGCGTCACTGTCTTTGTTGATTTGAGCAAATGCATCAGCTTCGGTTTTTCAAATTCATATATTGTTGCATACGGTGCTTCCCAAAGCTGTTTTGTTTTTCAAAGATAAAACTCCTGCTGTTTCGTTGTTTTGCTGAAACAGTGTAGGGAGAGTTTTATTTTTAAATAGAGGGAAGACAAGCAGATTCACTCTCTTTTTGATTCCCACAAAAAGGGAGAGAATTGTTAGAACATGCATTGTTTATTTGAGGTTTTGTGTAAATCAAAAAGGGAGAGATTGTTGGATCTGTTTTGACAGATCCTGATTAAGTTTTGAATTAAACAAAACCTGTTATTGTGATTCTAACAATTCTATTTAAGCGTACAGGCTTTAGGACCAAAGAAGACAATCAGCAGCAGCTATATTTGTCCAGCAGTTGGTTCGCAATATTATCGTCAGCAGTTGGTTTGGTGTTCATAAGAATCGGAAGTTGAATTAGCAATGGAGACGTCCAGAGTTGATTCAGTTGTTCGTAATCCGGCGGAGGCCAAGAAATCAGCTGGAGCATGATGAACCAGCTGAAACGATGACAACCAGCTGAAGAGCTAAAGGGCGAAGTGAACCAGCTGGTACATGAGTTGAGAAGCTCGCTGGAGAATTAGATCGAAGAAGAAGATGCGCAAATTACTGTTGACGAATCTGTTAGCAGTAGCGATTATAAGTACTGTTGATGAATCTATCAATAGTCGCTATTCAAGAAGGAAGCAACGAAGAATCGCAAGCTGGAGCTGGAGCGATGAAGAAGATCAGCTGGAGCGTAAAGTTTAGATGACATCAGCAGTGATGTCATCATTCCGCAGGAAGCTACAGTGATCAGCAGGAAGCGCAGCAGTTGATATTTGGAGTTGGCGATTGCAAAACGATGTCGCGTGAATAAGTTGGAACGACAGCGTTTTTCATTCGCAATAACAATCAGCAGATGAAGCGAAGCGCAAAAGATGATGCGACGTCGTGCTGGAGATTCAGCAGATGAAATAGTGTTGATGATGTCATCGGTGACGTCATCATATTCAGCAGATGGCTTGAGTGAGCAGTCGCAAGAATCAGCAGGTAGCTTGCATTCAGACGCAAGAGGAAGCGACGTCGTAGAGGAGATCCAGTTGCAAGTTACTGTTCATCAGCAAATGCTATTTGGAGAAGCGATAGCAAAACGATGTCGTTTACATAAGTTGATACGACAGCGTTTTGCTCTTGAGCTAAAGATTCAGCAGGAAGACTTTGCGTTGTTATTTCAGCAGACGAAGCTACAGTGGATCCAGTCGCAACGCAAAGATATTCAGTCGCAATGTTTTGAGCATCCAGACGCAAGAAGATTCAGGCGAAGCATTTGAAGTATCAGACGCAAGCAACAGCAGCATCCAGTCGAATAGTTTATATGAATCAGCTGTTGCTATATATTCAGTCGCAAGATACAGTGTCCAGTCGCAAGAAATCCAGGCGCAAATAACTGAAGAAGTAGCAAAGTGCAGCAGTCGTGGTGATAAATCAGCAGCGAAGCAGTTGACAACTTACGAAGAATCATCAAAGCTGGATGTCAACTGCTGAGCGTAATTCAAATGGTGAAAGCGACAAGAAGTCTGCAAAAGAAAAGGACGCAAGTACTGTTCCATTGTCGGTACTTTACAGAGGAGCTTTGCACTGAAATAGAAAGAAGACAAGATAATACTGTGGTAGAATTACATTGTTTATACAGTGCACCAACAGAGGGAAAAGAAAAGAAGATGAAGCAATCGACAATCATTCTAGAGAGGAGCTTATTGTGTCGATTGCTGAGTCCATATTAGCTTGTTAGAGCTTGTCCCTCGTGTGTGAGAAAAACAGAGAGATGAGAGCTTAAATGTATCAATCTCACACACCCGGATTCATTCACATCTGTTTGTGAATGAATCTCGAAATCTGTTTACAGTTCCCGTCCAAGCATGAAGACGTAAAACTCTTGTGTATGTAGTCAGTCACACAGCTGCGGCTGTTGTGCATTTGTGGAGTCTAGGAGTTCTCACAGCTGCTGGTTGTGGGATTGGGTCTGTACACGCAGTTGTAAGATCAAATCTTCCAGTGGAGCCTTCCGAGGTGGAAGAAGGGGAGATGTAGGATGTTTATATCCGAACTTCCATAAACAAACATTGTGTATCGTGTTCTGTTATCCATTCAGCAAGCATTTACTTTAGCACGCATACACGCATTAGCTTAAATCAGCATGCACGCAAAAATCAGCACTTGCTTATACTTAGCATACGCATAAACAGATTTCAGCACTTAGCATCGCATTTCAGCAGCACACAAGCACACAAGTCTCGAACAGATTTATGTTGTACATAAATCTGTTTGAGTTGTTTTAAAATATTAGGATTCAGTTCTGGTATTTTCCGCATGATTTTTAAATCATACCAGATCTGTCTCCGGTGCTCTGCTTTCTTTAAATGTTCAAGAACAACGAGCTATTGCAGCTCATGTATCAGCAGCGCGAAAATTTCTAAAGTATTTCAAAAGCGCGGATGCTGATCTTGTAATCCTATTTCCGGGGACCATCACAATCGACTAGGAACGAGTTCAGATTACACAGTGACTATTAGATGTGTTTCATGATAGCCATCATATCCACTATCACATCTAACATACACTATGGTGCATTCAAGGTCTTTATCCAACACAATTGTTAACATTATAACATAATGAAAATAAATAATGCCACAAAGAAATGCGTATATCATATATAAAGATCGTTATACACAAGAGTCAATAAAACCCACACGCCACAAGTTGGCTAGTTGGGCATCTACTCTAACACGGTAGGGGTTTCTGCTCTTGAGGCCTCTGCTGATTCTTATTCTGCTTCTTGAATGGCCTCTGATCTTTCTGTTGGAAGGCCTTCCTCTTCTGTTACCTTTATTCGTCCACATCTTTCCAATCCCTCTCAATTCGTAGGGCTCTATCCACTGATTCTCTGTAATTCTTAGGCACAGATAGCCTAACATTCATCTTGAACATAGGCTTTAACCCTTCCACAAAGTGGCTCAGCTTCTCTTCTGGATCATTACCAATAAGAGGCACAAAATAACACCCTCTTTCAAACATCGACACATACTCCTGTATGGTCATACTTCCTTGTTTCAAAGTTAGAAACTCTCTCTTCAACTCAGACCTCTTTTCTGCTGTGAAGTATTGCTCAAAGAATACTCGCTTGAAATATCCCCAGGTAAGATTTGCCAAATCCACAGATATCTTGGCTCCTTCCCACCAAATTATAGCGTCATCTCTCAACATGTAGCTAGCGCACCTGGGCCTATCCAAATCTAGAATCTGAAGGTACTCAAAGATAACCTCCATCGACTTTATCCAATTTTCAGCAACAACGGATCTGTAGTACCACTAAACTCCTTCGGTTCTACCTTCTAAACTTCTCTTGAGGATCATCGTGGCTTGGTCGGGTTCATCTAAGGAAGTGTTTCTTCTACTTCTTCCTCTGCCAGACATCTTAATCTTTAGCCCGTAATCCACCACAACATAAACATTAGAACATGCTAAGTTAAAAGACAAATGCTCTGAAACATAAAATAAAACTCACAGCTCTAGAGAAACGGTCGACGAAATCTGTTCCAACCGGAAGTGTGTGTGTTTATCTCAGAACCATGCTCTGATAGCAAGTTTGTGACGCCCACACCCATGGGTGTCAACAGATTTGGGTTGAATAAAACAATAAAAGGAGAAAGAGATGCTGAATAAGTATTCTGTAAGCTGTATTGCCTTACAAATTCGATATAAAAACAGTTGAACTAATGGCGCCAAAATGAAACAGTAAGGGCAGATCTGACCAACAAATTTGATATACATTGCAAAGTTGCGATTTTACAACTACTGAAACTCTATATGAATTCACTATTGTTGTAATAGATCTTATACAGACTTGACAAAAGATCCAAAAACAACAACAGCTGCACGGAAAACATCGGCCATTGATAAACACAATCACCACAGCTGGTTCAGTTCCCGCCGCCCGTCTGCCCCAACTCTGTCTCACCTTCACCATTTAAAAGCTAATGAGCCTAGAGGCTCAGAAAGTAAAATCTGAGGATAAGAAAATAACTTAATGCAGGCAGAAGTCTTAAATCTTAACATAACGTAGTTTAAAGGAAGGCATTTAATCATCTTTCGTAAAAAAACAGATTTGAGAAATAACCCATATCTCATCGTTATTTTCTTGTGATTTATTTCTTAGAAGCTCTCCTTAGGTCCTTTGGCACTTGATCAAGCTACTTCTGAATTCAGTCTTTATGGCAAGAAGCCCTATATGAAGGGACAACCGACACGCTCGGCGACTGCTCACCCTTCCTTTATGAAGGGGCAACTGTCTTGATAGCTTCTCACCCTTCCTTTGTGACCGTCTGTTATCTATGCCATAAATCCTTTAAAACTAAAAATTTCTTCCTTTAAACTCATGTCTGAAAGAAAACAGATTTGAACATAATCGGGGTTCCCTGTATTTTGAAAACTCGTTCCTCTTTAAAATCTCACTGAGCATGTGATTCGATTACTGGGGACTTATTGCTGGAGAGAAAACAGATTTGGCTAACGAAGATAGTGATCGGCACAAAGCAGATCTTAGTCGTAAAGACAGATTAGACCATGGTATCACTAACGTTAAAACGGATGTGGCATAAAGGAACAATATTTTTAGCTTGATTAGATTTTACATTAGATACTAGCGCTAGCGTTGAAGCAGATTTGACTATAGAATAGTTGTGCTAGTGTAACATAGATGTGGCTTCTGGGTTGGTACCGCTAGTGGGAAAACAGATGTGACTGTAGAAATAGTGTTCTAGGAGTAAAAAAGATTTGACTCACGAACAGATTTAACATCTAAAAAAACAGACTTGTCAGGGAAATTCAGGTTCGACATAAAAATTTCAGATTAGGTCATAGAATCTTGTCGCTAGCGTAGAAAAAAAGAATTGGCTACTGAACTAGTGCTGCAACATCTCGACGACGTCCAAGATACCAGCTCCGCCTATCTAACCGGAACAAAATCCGGATTTGATCGGCATCGTCGATTACTTGAAGTCAAGTCCAGAAGTCGCAATTCCCAAGATGAACTTCATAATCTTTCAAGGATATAGAATCTGAATGCTCAATGTTTTAAAAAAACATCAACATCGGCGTTAAAACATACTTGAATTCTTTTAAAATAGAAAACAACAATGAACCTGATATTTCTTTTCATAAACATGCTTGAAAATTTCTATATCTTTAACTTAAACAGGCAAGCAAACAGAACTGAGGAAAACAATATATGCTTTAAATGGCGTAGCAAAAATCAGCTTTTACTTGCCTTAAATCTGGATACACGGAGGCAGCTGGTTCTTGCAGAATTCCTCCTCAAGAACCTCGACGAGATCCAGAGTGTTGAGTTAAGCGTGCAAGGGTGAGAACAGTACAGGGATGTGTGACCTCCTGGGAAGTTCTCGTACATCAAGCTACTGACGTTGCGCCGCTTGATCTGGTTGTCCATGTGGGCTAAAAAAGTGTGATGCCAGATCTTAACGGGTAATACTATCTCTGTGGGTGATAGGGCCGGCGGTAGGGATAGGGTAAGACTGATCTCTAAGGGAAATTAGGCAGCACCAGCAGTTAGACACGCACCTCCCCGGACTCATGGGCCTAACAGCCCAACCCTAAACACACATAATAGGTGCACTCTGTGCTGCCACATTATAAGGAAATAAAGTTGCACCTTGGCTAACAGCTATAGCTTTTGGCCTAGTGGTAAGCGCTTGATCCTAACACAGAGAGTTTTAAGAGAATAAAAGATTTTCTTTTCAAATGAAAGTGAACTCAAACTTCACGTAAACAATCATATAAAAGAGCATGATTGGCATTAGGTAAAAACTCTTGAGTAGGCATGGGATTCCTACAAACTATTTGTCATTTCTGAAAGATTTGTAAAAAGCTCCCATCTACTGTTTTAAATTTAGAAATTTACCAAAGGATTTTGAAGAGAATAATTTGCTCAATTTGAAGTATTTTATTTCCCAAATATGAAATCTGCTCCTGCTTGTTCTTGTGGCGAAATTTGTCCGGAAACCTTCCGTGCCGTATCTCAAATCTGAAATCAACTTTCAAAACAATTAAAATGAATTTAAAGCTGAAATCTGAAATCTGGAAATATCAACATGACTCTTAAAATTAAAAAGGGTTAAAATTGCGGTCCTATGGATTTTCGGGGCGTTACATATCTGTTGTGCTAGAAGGGTAGGATAGAGCTGGTAGAGCTCGTAGCTCCCAGTTCGTAGTTCTGTGCTAATGTCCCTAAGTATTATCGTTGTTGTTGGCTTAGCAGGTTTCAGATTTGAGTTGCTCGGGACCATTGTTGTAGTAATCGTAGCTCAGAAGTCCAAGATACAGATGTGAGCTTATGATTACAGCTTTGAGATGGACTTGTGTATAAATGAGCGTGTGCTGTTATGTTGACAGTGTATGCTGTTATTCCTGCGTCGTTGCTTGCATCTGTTTGTGTATGTTAACTTGCAAGCTGTAATTATGCATACACGCATGTCACGTTGTTCTGCTCATTCCTTTGCAAGACTTTGTTGACAGCCTGCTGTGAGAACCTCTGATCTGTTTTTTCTGCTTTGAGCTAATCCTTTTTGATAGGATCCATGTGATTGAGCGCCTGGGTACTCCCAATTCTCTCACATGCGATATGGCCTTTCAATTCTAGCTGGTGCTGGTATTTCGTGTGATTGAGCACATGGGCAGCTACAATTTCTCTCACATGAGTTTCATCCATCCCTGATCTGTTTGTGTTTTGTACCATGTGTGATCAAGCGCGTGGTAGCTCCCATTCTCTCACACATCCGGTGACCATTCCTATTCTATTGACCAGCTCTGTACAGTTCTTTTGAATCCATTGAGCTCCTTGTTCTCATGAATCACATCGCATTTATAACTTGCTCTATCTATTTGCTGTTTTATGTTGCTATCCGTACTGGGTTTGACCCCTGTTCCTCTGGGGAAGGATTTTTTTGTTTGCCTGTATTTTTTTAGTTTATCCAGGTTTCTCAGCTAGTCGTGGAGATGGCCTAGCTGGTGGTGCCCCGGGAGGTGGATAGAGTGTCCCAATTATATATATTGTATATCTATATATTAGGCAGTAGAGTCACCACCGGGGAATGCCCCGAGGAGGTGATATTCTATTGCTAATTTGAGACTTATGTCTGGGAGTCACTCGATGCTTGTATTTGTTATTGTATCTGTTGTTGTTGGTTTTTGGGTTGTTGTAAAACCAATATTTTGAGTATCGGTATATTTTAAAATTATGTTTTCTAAGTCAGGCCAAAGAAAGTTTTTTAGCCACTTTTAAATACTTCCGCTATTGTTTATTGCATGGTTAATCTCTGTATTAGGCACCGGGCCTGACATTTTTGGTGTCAGAGCTTAAACTGGGATAAGCTCGAATTCTTTTGATCATACTTGAGTCTAGGCACTTTGTTGCTTGTTGCATGAGTGCGACTACGTGATATATTTGCTGTGTGATCTTACTTTATTATTTTTTGTCCTAGATGCCGCCTAGACGTAGGGGTAGAGCTTCCAGGCAGATACCAGCAGAATCTGAGGGTCAGATTGAGGAGATTCAATGATGTGCTCCTGTCCGTAGGCGTGCTAGGTAGGTTGACGACGAGGTTGATGTGTTGGCAGCCCGTGTGGATGAGATCGAACTGATCATGGCGAGATTTCAGTGTATGAATCCTCAAACATTCGATGATGACGAGAGTAGTTCCGAGGCTAAGTCCTGGTTGCAGCACATTATCGGACTGTTTGATAGATTGCGCTATGAGGATGAGCACAGACTGAGTTTGACGACATTCCAGCTGAGGAAAAATGCAGACGATGGTGGAGACGTGCTTCACGTATGCTCTAGAAGACTGCTGTGGAGATTACTTGGGACAGTTTCTGTACTGCGTTCCGTCAGGATTATATTCCAGAGTCTTACGTGAATGCCCGGGAGCGAGAGTTTGATATCTTGGTGTAGGGAACCATGTCGGTGGGTGAGTATGATCGAAGGTTATCTTCTATTCTTGCTTACGTTCCTCATGTGTCTGGCTGTGAGAGGGCGAAGAGGAACCGGTTCTTGGAAGGACTAAACGATGATCTGTATTCTTTGGTGTTGGCGAGTTCACCTACCAGTTATGCAGACGCGATGGACAAGGCAATGGACATTGAGGAAGGGTTGCGAAACTGCAGGTCTCGAGTTCAGCCACAAACAGCCCAAGGTTTACGTCCCAATGTTCCAGGGGCGCAACCTCCCCAGTTTACCCAGTCATCCCAGCAGCATCCCCAGCAGTCAGCGCAACAGTCTGGGCACCATAGGTTTAGGCCTCGTGGTCATCAGTTCAAAAAGAAGCAGGGTTCTAGTTCTTTTGGCTCGGGTAGTTCGAGCAGTAGTAGTAGTCCTGGGGCTACCTTTTGTGACCAATTAGGAGGCAGACACCCTTCGACGCAGTGTATAGGGGTTCAGGGTGCTTGCTACATTGTGAGAAATATGGACATTTTGCGAGAGTGTGTCCATTGGCTGGATCTCAGCACATCGTTGCCCCACCGAAAGGTCGTGCTGGTGGGTCATCTCGAGGTTGTTCTTTCCCTGTTCAGCAGCAGAGGGTGGGGGAAGCTCAGCATAGGCCGCTCCAACAGCCTGGTCCTTTGCGATTCGGAAAGTCTTCCCTACCCCAGTTCTCAGGACCTCAGCATGCCCAGGTGAATGCCATGACTATGGATCAAGCGGAGGGCATGCCAGGTGGAGTGATCGCAGGTACTTTCTCAGTTTTTGATTTTCCAGCACGTGTATTGTTTTATAATGGAGCACCACATTTGTTTATAGCTGATGCATTTGTGGTCGAGCATGGTTTGCATACCACTTCTTTATGTGATGTTGTTTCAGTTGCGACTCCTGCCGGCGCGAGCTTCTACTCCCAAGAGATTTTGTTGAATGGAATTCTTAGGTTTGGTGAGAACGTGTTGGTAGCGAGCTTGATTCAGATATTGATGTGGGATTTCGATTGCATTGTGGGAATGGACGTGTTGTCTAGATTTAGGGCCACCGTGGACTGTTTCCATGGCGTTGTGCTTTTTCGGCCCCAGTCTGTCGAGAAGTGGAACTTCTATGGCCACAATTCCCAATCAAAGATTCCGTTGATCTCGGCCATGGAGATGTTTGGCCTGTTGTCGTTGGAAAATGTCGGGTTTATGATTTATGCGTTGGATGCGTCCTCGAAGTCGCATGTGGAGCTTAGTGACATCCTCGTTGCTCGAGATTTCCCAGACGTTATTCCTAAGGAGATTCCTGTTTTTCTTCCGAGGAGGGAGATTGACTTCAGCATTGAGTTGGTACCTGGTACGACTCCTATCTCGCGTACTCCGTATCATTAAGCACCAGCCCAGTTGAGGGAGCTTAAGGTACAACTTAGAGACTTGTTGGAGAAGGGTTTTATTCGACCGAGCATGTCACCGTGAGGAGCACCTATCTTGTTTGTGAAGAAGAAGGATGGATCGATGAGGATGTGCATTGACTTTAGGCAACTGAATAAGGCTACCGTGAAGAATAAGTACCCTTTACCAAGGATCGATGATTTGTTTGATCAGCTTCAGGGTTCTGCGGTGTATTCTAAGATTGATATACGTTCGGGGTACCATCAGTTGAGTATTCGAAAGGAAGATGTTGAAAATGTGTTTCGTACGAGGTATGGGAATTATGTGCTTTTGGTTATGCCTTTTGGTTTGACGAATTCCCCTGCAGTTTTCATGGATATGAGGAATCGAGTCTTCAGAGAGTTCATCGATCGGTTTGTGATTGTGTTCATCGATGATATTTTGGTGTACTCGAAGACTCTGATGTAGCAGAAAGAGCATTTTAGGCTGGTTCTTCAAACACTACGAGACTCACAGTTGTATGCTAAGTTCTCTTAAATGCGAGTTTTGGTTGGACTGAGTAGTGTTTCTGTGTCATGTCATTTCGACTGATGGTTTATCTGTTGATCCCAGTAAGGTAGAGGCTGTTGTGAACTCGGAACGTTCCAAAAATGTATTAGAGATTCGTAGCTTCTTGGGATTGGCTAGCTATTACCGACGCTTTATCGAGGGATTATCTATTATAGCTAAGCCTATGACGCAGTTGACCCAGAAAGACAAGAGATTTGTTTGGACGGAGCAATGCGAGAACAACTTTCAATTGCTCAATGAGAAGCTAACTTTAGCACCTTGTTGGCTTTTCCTTTAGGTTCCGGTGGTTTTGTGGTATGTTCCGATACGTCGCTTAATGGATTAGGTTGTGTGTTTATGTGGAATGTTCGAGTCATTGCGTATGCCTCTCGTCAGTTGAAACCGCATGAGACTCGATACCCAGTTCATTAATTTGAGTTAGCAGCAGTGGTCTTCGCTTTGAAGATTTGGCGCCACTATCTATATGGCGAACAATTTGCGGTGTATACGGACCACAAGAGTCTTCAGTATCTTTTCCCTCAGTCAAATTTGAACATGATACAGCGTGTATGGATGGAGCTTCTTAAGGATTTTGAATGTGAGATCCAATATCAACCTGGGAAAGTGAATGTAGTTGCTGATGCATTGAGCAGAAAAGCTCAAGTATCTATGCTTGCTTCATTGCATATTTCAAAGGTTCATGAGCATCTAAGCACTACTGGTTGGCGTTTCTACCCAGGTGATGAGTATGTTGTGGTGTCTTCTTTTCAAGTGGAGCCACGGATTGTTGCGAATATTAGAGCAGCTCAGAGAACAGATCCATATATGCATGAGCTGAAGTTGAAGACTCGAGCTGAACAGTTGGAGGATTATACTGTCTCATCTGATGGTTGTTTCCAATTTTGTGGCAGGTTGGTAGTGCCAAATCTGATTGATTTGAAGGAGGAGATCTTGAGAGAAGCACACTGTAGTAGACATAGTGTCCATCCTGGTGCATGGAAGATGTACCATGCCTTGAAGCCACACTATAGGTGGGCAGGTTTGAAGAGCGATGTTGCTGATTTTGTTGCGCGTTGTCTGAACTATCAGCAAGTTAAGGCAGAAAGGATGAGACCTGGTGGTCTACTGTGTGAGACCTGATTTTGTATTAAGGATTAATTGTTGGAATTTATCGGTTGATCATGAGATTTCGTGTTTAGATCTCTGTTTTGAGTTGCATTTCGGGTTCCATTTCGTGTGTTGAGCAATTCTGGATGTTTTCGTGTTTTTGAGTTTTGAGGCAAAAGCTAGTTGTGGACTAGCAGCTGGTCGGTGGTGAAAACAGTCGTAACTTATTTTGGTAGCGCAGGGCTTGAAACGCCGTCGTTTGAGATGTTGCGACTGGTGTTTCGTATGTTGCGACTGGTTGTGCACGGTAGCTGCGACTGGTATATTGTGAGGAGTTGTTCCGTCTGGATAGATAGTCGAGAGCTTTGGTCAACGCGGGTCAGCGCTCCTGTGCTTGCGACTGGTTGTGTTGGTACGTTGCGACTGGTACCAGACGAGGGAAGCGTTGTGCGTTGTTTTGTCTTGCGACTGGATACCCAGCTGCTGGTAGTATGCGACGTCGTTTGGATAAGTTGGTGCGACGCCGTTTTGAGGACCAGTCGATGGTTTGCCTTTGAGTGATTTTAGCGTCCGGCCGACTGGTTGTCCAGCTCTTGTATTTCGAAGCAGCGGTTGGTTGTCCAGCTTAGAGAGATTGTTCGCTACTGTAGTTAGCGACTGGTTTTGTTTAGCATGAATCGAGATTTCTTCAGCTGTTGGTTCTTGCGTCTGCTGGTTTGGGAATTGTTAGTGTCGACTGGTTTTGTCGGAAGACAATTATTGGTGTTGTTTTCCAGTCGTTGCTAGTGCTATTTATAGGAAGACTTGGTCTTCGTATTGTGATATCTTGAGGAACGCGAAGTTGCTGCCGTTCGAGTGTTGCGTCGATTTGGTAGAACTACGTTCTGGTTTTCGGTGAGACCTTGTTCCTAGCTTTAGTTTTTAAGCTTCCTATGTATTGTTGAGGTATATTGGGTAGCTGGTCGAAGTGAGACTCCCAGCCGTGAGCTCGATTAGCAATCTGTTAGATTTACGTTTTGTATGCCGTGTGTTTAACAGGCTTTTGCAAAAGTCTTCGGGATTTCTCGCAGGGTTAGTTGTTGCTCAGTATAAGGTACGGATTTGAGCTTGTTTTACAGCGAAGTTATGGCTTGGATGAATTGTAGTCGCTGGTATGTGGAATTGCCGTGCCTGCTGGTTGTTTTCAGCCGTGAGCTCGATTAGCAATCTGTTAGATTTACGTTTTGTATGCCGTGTGTTTAACAGGCTTTTGCAAAAGTCTTCGGGATTTCTCGCAGGGTTAGTTGTTGCTCAGTATAAGGTACGGATTTGAGCTTGTTTTACAGCGAAGTTATGGCTTGGATGAATTGTAGTCGCTGGTATGTGGAATTGCCGTGCCTGCTGGTTGTGTTCTGTTGAGAATTGTGTATGCTGTTTTTGCTGTGTTGCATACGTTTATATTCTTGCATCCCCGCAGGTTGCATACACGCATGGTATTCCTGTCCAGTTTTGGTAGTCTTTGTACCATTGTTGCATTGTTATGTTTTTCTTACCAGGATGTGAGGGCGAGCGGCAATACCGCACTCTCCTCTCCCTGCTGGGATCGTAGCCACCATGAGCCGAGTGGTTAACTACCACAGTTCATGGGCGGGGCAACAGTAGGTTGAGTTGTTTGATGCATCCGGTAAGTGGGTGTCGTTTCATGGCGAGTGGTTCACTACCACACTGTGAACCACCTCGTGGCCACTGTACGTTGTCACTGATTCTTGGAGCTATGTTTGAGTTCCTTAGCTCCCTTGTGGGTCGAGCTTTCCCTTGTTCCTTGGCGTCTCATGCATAGCACCTGCATTCTTTTCCTTGGTGTTATTTCTGTTGTATTATTGCTCTCCGTACTGGGGTTTGACCCCATGTCCCTCCGGGGCTTGGTTTGTTTCTTTGTTGCGTTGTTTTCAGGAAACCCAGGTTCTACAGCTGGTCGTGGGTTCAACCCAGCTGGCGGTGCCCCAGGAGGTGGCTAGTGTGTCCCAGTAGCATATAGCATATATATATATGTATCAGTTAGCCAGGGGGATGCCCTGCGCTTTGTGGTTGTACCCGTAGGGGAATATGATATATGTATGTTTTGTTGTTGAATGTTTTATGATTTGGGAAACTTATTTTAAGTATTGTTGTATTCTAAATTATACGTTTAAAACTGTCGGGCCTAAAAGCGAAAATTTTACCCACTTTTTGATAGCTTCCGCATGTGTTTATCTGTTTTGAGCACGAGGCCTGACATACTGCAAAGTTTAGAAGTGCCCCAATGGAATTGGGAACACGTAGCTATGGTTTTTGTGACCCATTTTCCTCGTTCCAGCCGAGTTTGTGATGCTATTTGGGTTGTTATAGACAGACTTTTGAAGTCAGCTCACTTCATTCCCTACAATATGACGTATTATTTGAAGAGAATGGCTAAACTGTACATAGATTTTTGGTGCGATTTCATGGTGTGCCTGTGTCCATTGTTTCAGATCGAGATCCAGGGTTTACTTTCAGATTTTTGAAGAGATTGCAAAAAACCTGGGTACCAGATTGGCTATGATTACAACTTATCATCCCCAAACAGATGGGCAATCTGAGAGAAACTATCCAGACCTTGGAGGATATGTTTAGAGCTGTTGTTATGGATTTCAGTGGTAGCTTGCAGGATTCGTTGTCTTTGGTTGAGTTTTCGTACATTAACAGCTAACAGGTGAGGATTGGCATGGCACCATTTGAGGCATTATATGGTAGGAAGTGAAGATCGCCAATCTGTTGGGAAGAAGTGGGGGATAAGCAGCTGTCTTTTCCAGAATTTGTGCAGCAGATGAGAGATCAAGTGGATCTGATTAGGCAACGTATGAAAGATGCACAAGATAGCCAAGCTAGTTATGCGAATAGAAGGCGTAGGCCTTTGGAATTTCATGTTGGAGATATGGTGTTCCTGAAAGTTTCTCCTTTTAGAAGTGTTATGAGATTTGGTCTCAAGGGTAAGTTAGCTCCTCGCTATGTTGGACCCTATGAGATTGTGGAGAGGATCGGCCCTTTAGCTTATCAATTGTTGTTACCACCAGATCTGTCCTCATTATATGATGTGTTTCATGTGTCTATGTTGAGGAAGTATGAGCCAGATCCTTCTCATGTGTTGCGAACTGATGAGGTTGAGCTGGATAGAACTTGGAGCTACATCGAACATCACTTGCAGATTTTGGACAGGAAGGAGAAACAGCTCAGGAAGAAGACCATAGCTTATCAATTGTGTTTACCACCAGATCTGTCCTCATTATATGATGTGTTTCGATGTGTCTATGTTGAGGAAGATGAGCCAGATCCTTCTCATGTGTTGCGAACTGATGAGGTTGAGCTGGATAGAACTTGGAGCTACATCGAACATCACTTGCAGATTTTGGACAGGAAGGAGAAACAGCTCAGGAAGAAGACCATTCCCTTGGTGATGGTCCAGTGAGAAAACATGGTAGAGAGATGCTACGTGGGGTTAGAGGATAAAATGCAGCATGAATGGCCTCATCTGTTTGAGTAGATTTTGCATTCACTCCAGTAGCTAGTTATCTTGTTGTTATTTTGCTCAGTTACCTTGAACTCTTGGTTAGTAACCTCTTGTTGCATGATAGAATGTTGCTTATTTTGTTGAGGTTTTGTTCAGTTCTGGAGTCGTTTGATTTCGAGGAAGAAATTTTATTTTCAGTGGGGGAGAATTGTGAGATCCGAAAGATTTGTGGATTAATTAAGGAAATTAATCGGATTTGGTATAGACCATATTAGGCGCGAATAGATCTGGGATGGATCATTTTTGAGTTGGTATACTTGGTGAACGTATCGGGTTTCTATATTTTTGTATTAGAAACAGCTCTGGACAGTTGGAGAGTTCTTTTGGGTAGTAATCAGATTTTCGGGATTTGAGAAGTGCTGGTTAGTGACTTCGGCTTTAGAGTTGGTTGATGGTAATCAAGGCTGGTGGTCAAATATGGTTATAGCAAGTCATTCGGTGTGCGTTAGTTGAATATCCTGTGCGGGTAGCGAAGTGACGTCGTTTTGGAGAAATCAGATTTGAGATGAACAAGTTGCTAATACTGTGTGAATCGACCAGGTTCGAGGGTTTGATGTGTACCGGTTCCGGGTTGTCTAGACCAAAAGGCAGTGCGATGTCGTTTTGGGTATCAGTGAACGCTAGTCAGTACTGGTGTGAGATCTTGTCATCCAGATCTGGATTGCGATGCGACGCCGTTTAGCGATAGCAGATTTTGTGTTAGTGGGATGACGTGTCCAGTTTGGAGTGGACTTCTGTGCGACGTCGTTTTGAGGAATCCAAAATCTGTTTTGATGTAGAGTTCAGATCTAGAGTAGTACTCAGATCTGAGTTTGTACCAGCTTTGAGCCTGTGTTGTCGGTGGCTACTGTTCAGTATATTTGGGAGGACGTAATTTGTATATTTATAGAGGACTTTGACTGTGGTCTCGCCATTATCTTTCCCGACACTTAGAAGATATTTCATTCCGTAAGCTTAATCTGTCGTGATACCCTAGCTACTGTTCACCATAGTCTATTTTCTTCGATTGCCGGCGGTAGATAACTCCGATTGGAGCAAGAGTGGTAGCGTTGGATTCTTCTTGCCAAGTCGCTTCTTTATATACCTCTTTCGAAGACTTGGGTTAGCTCGAGGAGCGAACGCAAAAGAGTTGCAGTCCGTCGTTGTTCGGTTGCAAACATATTTGGTTCTTCTGTTCAGGTTGCGCTTTTCAGTAAGAGCTAGATCCTCCCCTATGCTTCGTTTAGAGCTATCTGTTGTGCTAGAAGGGTAGGATAGAGTTGGTGGAGCTCGTAGATCCCAGTTCGTAGTTCTGTGCTACTGTCCCTGAGTATTATCGTTGTTGTTGTCATAGCAGGTTTCAGATTTTAATTTCTCGGGACCCTTGTTTTGGTAAACATAGATCAGAAAGCTAAGGTACGGATGTGAGCTTATGATCACAGCTTTGAGATGGACTTGTGTATAAATGAGCGTGTGTTGTTATGTTGAGCAGTGTGTATGCTGTTATTCCTATGCCGTTGTTTGCATCTGTTTGTGTATGTTATCTTGCAAGCTGTTATTATGCGTACACACATGTCATGATGTTCTGCTCATTTCTTTGTGTGCGTTTGTTGACATCCTGCTGTGAGAACCTCTGATCTGTTGTTGTCTGCTTTGAAATAATCCTTGTTGACAGGATGCGTGTGATTGAGCGTCTGGGTAACTCCCAATTCTCTCACATGCGATATGGCCTTTCAGTTCTAGCTGGTGCTGGTATTTCGTGTGATTGAGCGCATAGGCAGCTCCCATTTCTCTCACATGAGTTGCGGCCATCCCTGATCTGTTTGTGTTTGGTACCATGTGTGATCGAGCGCGTGGGTAGCTCCCATTCTCTCACACATCTGGTGACCATTCCCGTTCTATTGACCAGCTTTGTACAGTTCTTTGAATCCCTTGAGCTCCTTGTTCTCATGCATCGCATCGTATTTATAACTTGCTCTATCTATTTGCTGTTTTATGTTGCTCTCCGTAATGGGGTTTGATCCCTGTTCCTCTGGGGCTGGATTGTTTTGTTTGCCTGTATGTGTTCAGGTTATCCATATTTCTCAGTTGGTCGTGGAGATGGCCCAGCTGGTGGTTTCCCAGGAGGTGCATAGAGTGTCCCAATTATATATATTGTATATCTAAATATTAGGCAGTAGAGTCACCGCCGGGGAATGCCCCAAGGAGGTGATGTTCTATTGGTAATTTGAGACTTATGTCTGGGAGCCAATCAATGCTTGTATTTGTTATTGTATCTGCTGTTGTTGGTTTATGGTTGTTGTAAAACCAATATTTTGAGTATCGATGTATTTTTAAATTATGTTTTCTAAGTCAGGCCAAAGAGAAAAATTTTACCCACTTTTAAATGCTTCCGCTATTGTTTATTGCATGGTTCATCTTAGTATTATGCACCGGGGCTGACAAATGGGACTGCGTGTCATGAGTATTTGGATTTAGGGCAAGTGGGAGATTGTTAGAGTAGGTGCCCAATTGGCCAACTTGTTGCATGTGGGTTCTTTCGTTGACTCTATGTAAAACGATCTTTATTAATGAAATTCACATATTATGGCATTTTTTATCTTCATTATTATGATTACAAATCGTTCGATAAATACCTTGAATGCACTATTATGTATGTTAGATGTGATAGTGTATTTGATGGCTATAATGAAACACATCTAATAGTCTCTGTGTGTTCTAAACTAGTTTGTGAGGACCTCGATTACTCATCTAATCTTATGGGGCGATTAATACTAGCACGTGCGCCAGACAAATTAACCATTGGAAATTATTTTTTTTTAAATCTATTTCTTCCATTTTTCTTGCTGTAATCTGAACACACTCACATTAAATTAAGGTAACTCGAGCATAATTGGAAACATGAGGTCTAACGCATGTTATGTCGATTTCAAAATCAAAAGTTACTACAATACAACTCGATTTAAATATACATAGGACATTAGTGTAGCAACTATAAATTTTTTGAGTTCAAGGTTTGACTGTTCTACATCTTAACCAAAATCCCACTTCTATGACTCAATCCTCGAGCTATCCTTGTTGACTCCGACCAGCTCCTGCCCCACCTATTGCCATGCAAACATACAAAACAAAGAAACAGCCGGAAAACTCGGTGAGAAAATAATCTCAGTATAATCGACATATACATGGGATAACGTAAATCAGTTTATATCACAACTATTATATCAAATCAAAGTGGTGTGAATATATCGCATATCTCAAAATAAGAACTGATTCATCTCGAATCGATGCCATCAAGATTCGTATCCGATCTTGACATGGATATCCATCTAACGAAGTCAACTCAGACTTTCGAAAATAAGGTCATATAAGACCTTGGCATTAGAATCTATTAATTTTTTTTCATATCATATAATCTCATATCGAAATGAAAGATCCACTACCTGTGATGGATCGTCAAATATAATTTCAAGTTCCAAATCAAGAACAGTAATCATCAAGTATCTGATTTGTCGGGATAACTCAAGAAGTATCATTCTCGAGTATTAAAATCCCTGACTCTCATTGTCATACTATACCTTCGTTTAGCTCGGTTTTGGAATGCTTCAAATCTGAAATATAACACCAGAACATTCATATCAAAATTCATTCTGAAATGTAATAACAAGAACTTATATCAGTCTCGATCCAATCATTCGATATCAATCATAATTCAAATTCATGTCGAAATAACTAGTTCAATCAACTTCAAACCTCCTTCGCTTCTTCGCCGATTCGAATATGGATTTCTCAAGTTCGTCCCTTCTTAATCAAGCTGAAATGATCATATATCACAGACATCAGCAACATATGCCACCAACTTCAGTTCTCATTTGCAAAACAACATAATTGTAACCATTCCGGATTCAACGGCGTAACAATACCGATCCGTAAAGCCCAAACTATATCCAATCCAATTCTACATCAATTCCAATTTAAATACAAGCTAAACCAGCAATATATCAACCTAATCCCCCCATATCAGCAGGTATATTGATCAATATGCTTCTGAAAATCATCACAGATTCATACAACATCAAGTCCTTGATCCGGTTTCGATATCGAAACATATAAAAGTTCAAGAACACAAATACAAACTCATAATACTGATCTCTGCCAATTCTAGATTCTCAAAACATGATGAAATACATAAACACTTACATCAAATCTAAGGCCTTGTCGTAAGGATTCCAGAACAATTTACGGAATCGAAATCGGATACCCGGATCAAAAGTTACAAGGATTTGAAAATCAAATCTAATTTAAAGAGAAGGTCTAGGGTTTGCTCTACAATTGATGAAGAATTGTCAATGAAATATATGTGAATCCCACGTGCCATTCTGAGTATTTACATACCAAAATAAGATATGTATTGTCATATTTGCAATTTAGTCCCTGAACATTCAGAAATTGCAAATCAGTCCTCGACCCTCAGTTTAATTAAATTTCAATACAATATAATTCAAGAACATTAGAATTTAATTCCAAACTCTAAATATTATTAAATTTTATATTATCAGATTAAAATTAAATAATCTCGGATTATTAAATCAAATAATCCCGGGCCTTACATTTCTCCCCCTCTAAAACATGAGTTCGTCCTCGAAATCATAAGCGGTCTATATATGCATTCTATATACACATCAGAATAATGAACTAGCAGAAATTGAATAAGAACTCACATCAATGGAACATATATGGAAATCATTGCCTCATGTCATCTTCGACTTCCCATGTAGCTTCTTCAACTCCTTGTCGATTCCACTGAATCTTCACCAATGGAATGGTCTTCGTTCGGAGTTGCTTTTACTTCCGATCAAGTATATGAATCGGTTGTTCAAAGTATCTAAGAGTTTTATCGAGTTCAGCTTCATCAGATGGAATAACATGAGATGCATCGGATAGATATTTCCTCAGCACAGATACATGAAAGACGTCATGTATACCAGAAAGAGACGGAGGCAATGCGAGTCGATAAGAAAGATCGCCTATCTTCTCGAGAATCTCATAAGGAACAATAAAACGTGGAGACAACTTCCCTCGTTTTCCAAATCGAATTTCCCTGAATGGAGAAATCTTCAAGAATACTCTGTCCCCTTTTTCAAAACACAACGGTCGACGTCTGACATTCGCATATCTGGCCTGTCTATGCTGCGCTGTTCTCATTTTCTGCTGAATCACTTTCACTTTCTTAGTCATCTCTCTGATCATATCTGGTCCCAACTCAGGTACCTCTGAAATATCATCCCAATACAATGGCGATCGACATTTCCTTCCGTACAGTGCCTGAAATGGAGCCATCTCAATACTCGTCTGATAACTGTTGTTGTACGAAAACTCCACAAGCGGTAATGAATATTGCCATGTAATACCAAAATCTAGTACTACAGCTCTAAGCATTTCCTCAAGAGTCTGAACAGTTCGTTCAGATTGTCCATCAGTTTGCGGATGATAAGCGGTACTCAAATGTAAATGTGTACCTAGAGCTTGCTGTAGGCTATTCCAAAAGTGCGAAGTGAATCTCGGATCTCGATCAGATAAAATCGACTTTGGAACCCCGTGAAGTCTTACCACCTCTCGAACATAGATGTCCGCCATCTAATAATGACGATAGGTCACCAGATAAGGAATAAAACATGCAGATTTTGTCAACCTATTGATAATCACCCAAACAGCGTCGCATCCTCGGGATGATCGTGGCAATGTCGTCACAAATTCCATTGAAATGTGGTCCCATTTCCATTCAGGAATTGACAGACTTTGTAATAAACCAGCAGGTTTCTTTCTCTCAGCATTCACCTGTTGGCAATTAAAGCATTTAGAAACAAAATCAGTCACATCAGACTTCATTTGCTTCCACCAGTACTTCTTCCTCAGATCGTTGTACATCTTTCTACCACCAGGATATACACTGAATCAACTACAGTGACCTTCTTTCAAGATATTATGTCTCAAGTTAGAAACATTTGGAAAAAATATTCGGTTATTCACATACAACACATAATCAGTGCTGACCTTATACTCAGATTGATGCCCTGATCTGATCATATCAATCGATTTTTGTACCTCCAAGTCTGATATATGTGCTTCTTTGATACGAATCAATAACTCAGGTTCAGCATCGATAGCACAAACTCTCATCGGTCGTCTATCTGTCTCAAATAGATATCCAGAAATCCAACAATCTTCTATCTAGCTAGATACACCTACAATAGTATAGGACAAAGCACATACCTTTCTACTAAGGGCATCTGCTGCTGCATTTGACTTTCCTGGAGAGTATTTGATTTCGCAATCAAATTCTTTCAATAAATAGAGCCATATTCATTGTCTCATATTCAGTTCAGACTGAGAAAATAGATATTTCAGACTTTTATGATCATAAAAGATTTCAAATTTCTCACCGTATAGATAATGTCGCCATAGCTTTAACGCAAAAATGATGGCTGCTAATTCAAGATCATGAATTGGATATCGAGTCTCATGCGGCTTCAATTGTCTTGAGACGTACGCAATAACATGTCCTCGCTGCATCAGAATACATCCCAATCCTCGGTGAGAAGCATCACAATAAACAACAAAATCACCGGTACCTGAAGGGATTGTCAAAACTGGTGCTGTAGTCAACCTCTTCTTCAACTCGAGAAAACTAGCTTCGCAAGCTTCAGACCAAACAAATGGTGCATTCTTCTATGTCAGTTGAGTGATAGGCTTTGCAATACTCGAGAAATCTCGGATAAATCGACGATAATAATCTGCTAGGCCCATAACGCTTCGGATTTCCGACACAGATGTCGGTCTAGACCAATTAATCACTGCTTTTATCTTGCTCGGGTCGACTGAAATACCATCACCTGAAATAATATGGCCATGAAATACCACTTTCTGCAACCAAAATTCACATTTCTACAACTTGGCATATAATTTCTCATCTCGTAGAGTTTTCTAAACAATTCTAAGATGGTCGGCGTGATCACACAAGTTCTTCGAATAGATCAGAATATCATCGATAAATATAATCACAAAATCATCAAGATATTTCTAAAAGACTCTATTCATCAGACCATAAACACTGCCGGGGCATTGGTCAACCCAAAAGGCATAACGATGAACTCATAATGACCATACCACGTTCAAATTGCAGTCTTCGATACATCCTCAGCTCGTACCTCAATTGATGATAGCCGGATCTCAAATCAATCTTTGAGTGGACTGATGAACCCTGCAACTGATCAAACAAATCATCTATCCGAGGTAAATGATATCGATTCTTTACCGTTGCTTTGTTTAGTTGTCGGTAGTCAATACATAGCCTCATCGATCGGTCCTTCATTCGTACAAATAGTATCGGAGCGCCCCAAGGAGAAACGCTCGGTCTAATGTACCCTTTGTCAAGAAGATCCTCCAGCTGTTCTTTCAACTCTTTCAATTCAATTTGTGCCATACGATAAGGTGCTTTTGATATCGGTTGTGTACCTGGCATCAATTCAATACTCAAGTCTTGTCAGGCCCTGTGCTAATCACTCAAGATTCCAGCACAAATAAGCAAATAATAGCGGAAGCATAAAATAGGGCTTACAAATTTTTCGAAATCATTTGGGCCTGAACTCAAAATCATCATTCAAAATATTCATAATCAAAATACGAGTTAACACAAACTCATACAAAGCAGGTAACAACAAGTCTCAAATAAAATACAGATCCCCAATACAATAAAACACGGGGCATCCCCCGGTTCAATACATAACATAAAATAAACTGGGACTCAAGGAAACGGAGATCAACCAGCTGGCACTCCACTAGGTCCAACTTGGTTACCTGAAGATCCTGCAAATGGGTAACACGGACCCAAACAACACAAAAACAGGAAAAGAAATACGAGGTCAAGCCTCAGTACGAAGAGCTATCAAAACAGCTAATCATGCAACATGCTATAATCAATGCTATGGAATGCATGAGGGCTATCAAGGATCGGATAGCTAGACAAGTGTATCAACTGGAAAATCATCTCAATTAGCCTCTATACCCGCACGGTGTATCAACCGGGGAAATCATCGGTCTGTGATCTTCAGAGCCCGTCAGCCCATCATAGCTCGGTGGTAGACGCTCGAATCCGACAGTCACCACTCCGATGATAGCGTTGGACTTTTCAGGCACGACACATCTGTCGGCCAGTCACAACATGGCTCTCAATCAAGTCATCAATCAATCTGTAAATCAGGCTCAAGATGTATGCATGTATGCCAAATGAATATTCAATTCACAATGCATACAATTCAATATGTGAAAACAGAATGTACAACTCAAACAATTAAAGAAACTATATCACGTAAAAGCACAGAATCACATCAGCAGATTTCATAACATCAATCACAGTCATGTCCACGCTCAAAGCTGTTAAATCTGCTCCATTCGTACCTTCAAGCCTCAAATACCTCAACAGATTTCTCACAAGTCGCTGCAACTCACGGCCTAGGCAAGCAGATCTCTCTTGGCTCGGAAAACACGGCAGTGACTCCCTGGAACTGAAATCCAGAAGCGTACAACGATCAAAGAACGCTCAATCAGATTTCTCCAGAAATCCTCGTACACCAGCAGCTTCACGCTCACTTCCACAAGTCGTTCCACAACCTCTAATGAGTAGCAATCGACAGAGAAACTCACAAGGAATCCAGCGCCACCAAAATCATCGAAAACAAAGGCTGGAATCGGCAGAAATCTAGGGAAGAAACGTTCGGTGAACAGTAGCTAAAAAGAGGTTTTGAATATGGAGATAAGAAATTTCAGGTTCAGAATAATTCTAAGTGTCGATCAACACTTATCTATATATCTCCCACATCCAACAGCTGCTGTTCACAAAATCATCAGACATCGAAACAGTAGGTATCTTACAACAAAAACAAGCGTTTTCTCTCAATAGAAATCAGCCGCAACCATCAGGCGTTGCATTACTCTTCACGCACCAAAACTACGCCCCATCAACTAATCAAAACGACGTCGTAGCGCGCCAACAGCATATGACAGATTCCTTTTGAAACAACCAACAGCTGGTCACGCTAAACAATTCAAACGATGACGTAAGGGACACGTCACCTTCTTTGCCAACAGCTGATCAAAAGAGTTGCACACAAAACGCTTCGCTTCAACTTATCAAAACGACGTCGCTCCACCATCAGCGACTTGTTCCTCAAACCAACAGCTGGTCGCTCGACTAAATCAATCCTTCACAATCGCAACTGCTGATTTGCACTTCAACAACAGCAGTCAACACCAAAAGGTTGACCAACACGTGTCACGTTCTCGTTAATCCTCGCACCCACGCACTTGCTGCCAGCAGATACCTCTTCAAGCGCTACTACTGAATAGCAAAACGACGACGCATTATTCACTCGCTACAGTAGATGTCGGAAATGCGCTACACCTGATTTCCTTGCATTAGCACGACGTCTGATTTTCACGAAACGACATCGTATCTCTTCTACGCCATCAACGACTGATCAGACTTCATCAACTCGCGCTACTGCTGAATTCTACTGGAATTGGATTTTCTCTCATAAAATCCTAAAAAATCACGCGACTAATCCCAAATAAATCCGATTAATCACTAATTTAAATTCTGATTCCTCACATTCTCCCCACCTTAAGAGATTTCGTCCTCGAAATCAAAGGCAAACTCAGGGAAAATTCAATCGAGTATGCAATTCAATCACAAACAATCCAAACAAGCTCAAATCAAAGCTTAGAAATTACCTGGAGTTTACACTATCAGCGCTCAAACAGATGAGGCCACTCTTGTATCATCTTTTCCTCAACCTCCCAGGTAGCTTCTTCTCGGCCATGCTTAATCCATTGGACCATCACCAACGGAATCACTTTTTTAGATGAGGCCACTCTTGTATCATCTTTTCCTCAACCTCCCAGGTAGCTTCTTCTCGGCCATGCTTAATCCATTGGACCATCACCAACGGAATCACTTTTTTCCTCAGCTGCTTCTCCTTCCTATCCAGAATCTGCACTGGATATTCTACATAGCTCAAGGCAGAATCCATCTCAACTTCGTCGGTTCTCAACACATGGGACGGATCTGGCTCATATTTCCTCAACATTGACACATGAAAAACGTCATGTATCGCTGCTAACTCATCAGGCAGCCTCAATCGATTAGACAACAGTCCAATCCGCTCAACAATCTCGAAGGGACCAACGAATCTAGGAGCTAATTTGCTTTTAAATCTGAATCGCATAACGCTCTTGAAAGGAGAAACTTTGAGAAATACTCGATCGCCAACCTCAAACTCCAAAGGTCTGCGTCTTCTATTAGCTTAGCTAGAGAAACGGTCTTGAGAAGCTTTCATCCTACTCCGAATCAAATCGATCTGATCTTTCATGTGCTGAACAAACTCCGGTGTACAAAGCTATCTCTCACCAACTTCTTCCCAACAGATCGAAGATCTGCATTTGCGACCATACACTGCTTCAAATGGAGCCATCTCGATAGTCACCTGGTAGCTGTCATTATACGAAAACTCTACCAAGGACAAGGAATCCTGCAGCCACCACTGGAATCCATCACGACTGCCCGCAGCATATCCTCTAAAGTCTGAATGGTCCTCTCAGACTGACCATCTATCTGTGGGTGATAGGGTGTACTCATAGCCAATCTAGAACCCATCGCTTCTTGCAGACTCTTCCAAAAATGATAAGTGAACCTTGGATCTCTGTCATAAACTATCGAAACAGGAACTCCGTACAATCTAACCACATGGTCGATGTACAGTTTCGCCATTTTCTTCATGGAACACCTCACATCATAGGGAATGAAATGGGCTGACTTCGAAAGTCTATCAATCACTACCCAAATCGCATCACATCCCCTACTCGATTGAGGTAGATGAGTCACAAAATCCATGGAGATGTGCTCCCAATTCCATTGGGGCACCTCCAAACTCTGTAGCAATCTTCTTGCAGACTCTTCCAAAAATGATAAGTGAACCTTGGATCTCTGTCATAAACTATCGAAACAGGAACTCCGTACAATCTAACCACATGGTCGATGTACAGTTTCGCCATTTTCTTCATGGAACACCTCACATCATAGGGAATGAAATGGGCTGACTTCGAAAGTCTATCAATCACTACCCAAATCGCATCACATCCCCTACTCGATTGAGGTAGATGAGTCACAAAATCCATGGAGATGTGCTCCCAATTCCATTGGGGCACCTCCAAACTCTGTAGCAATCCACCAGGTCTCATTCTCTCAGCCTTGACCTGCTAGCAATTCAGACACCTGGCAACAAAACCAGAGATGTCGCTCTTCATTCCTTCCCACCAGCAGTGAGGTTTCAAGGCACGGTACATCTTTCTCTCGCCCGGATGCACTCTATACCGTCTACAATGCGCATCGTTCAGAATGGTCTCAGACATCCATCAGAAGTAAAAGAGAAATCCTCAGACTGACCACTTCGGGCCTTAATCTTCAACCCATGAATATATGAATCAGTCCTCTGCGCCTCCCTGATGTCTCTCACAATCTGCGGTTCTACTTGGATCTAAGAAACCATAAAGTACTGATCAACCGGTTGAAATCGCCAACCAGAAGTACTCAATTGCTCGTAGACTTTCGAAACACTCAAAAACGAAAGCATCGTAGGCTGGGTCTTCCTACTCAAAGCATCTGCTACTGAGTTCATCCGCCCAGGCTGATACTGAATCCCACAGTTAAAGTCCTTGAGCAATTCTATCAATCATCGTTGCCTAATATTCAAGTCTGACTACGTGAAGATATATTTCAGGCTCTTGTGGTCGGTGTACACATCAAATTCTTCACCATACAGATAATGTTGCCAAATTTTCAATGAAAACACTATCGCAGCCAACTCCAAATCATGAACGGGGTACCTCATCTCGTGAGGCTTCAATTGTCGAGACGCATAGGCAATCACGTACCCTTTCTGCATCAAAACACATCCAAACCATTGAGAGAAGCATCGGAGCACACAACGAATCCTCCAGATCCAGACGACAGAGCCAAAACAGGAGCAATAGTCAACTTCTCCTTCAACGTCTGAAAATTGTACTCACATTCATCCGTCCAAACGAACTTTCGATCCTTGTGAGTCAATTGAGTAATCGGCCTGGCTATCGAAGAGAACTTCTCGATAAAACGCCTGTAATAGCCAGCCAATCCCAAAAAGCTGCGGATCTCGGAAACGTTCCTAGGTCTCTCCTAGTGAAGAACTGCTTGACCTTACTCGGATCCACCGAAATCCCTTGCGCTGAAATCACATGACCCAAAAAGATAATTCTGTCAAGCCAAAATTCGCATTTGCTGAACTTGGCGTACAATTGCGAGTCTCTCAATCTCTGCAACACCAATCTGAGATGCTCCTTATGTTAGAGTAGATGCCCAACTAGCCAACTTGTGGCGTGTGGGTTTTATTGACTCTTGTACAAACAATCTTTATATATGATATTCGCATTTTGTTATATGGCATTCTTTACTTTCATTATGTGTGTAATGATTTACAATTGTGTTGAGTAAAGTCCTAGAGTACACTAAAGCGTATGTTAGATGTGATAGCGGGTATGACGGCTATCATGAAACACATCTAATAGTCGCTGTGTATTCTAAACACGTTCCTAGTCGATCGGGCCGTCAAAATGAGGATAAGGCCGCCCGAGTTCGAGACTAGTATCTGCGATGCGAAGTACCATGTTTCATTGGTAGGGAACATTGTGATGTTCTGAGCATGCGGATAGATAGTGACCTGGTGATCTATCGAACTACCCTCCTTCGGACTTTCCAAGTGGTTATCATTTGTCGAGTGGATAAGTCCGAGGTCTTGGTTGTACTGATTAGTCCTCACGACTCGAAACGTCATTGAGACTCTACATGATAGGCATCTCACTTTGACCCGTTTGCCGACTCACTTGGGGTCACCAGGCGTCGGGATTGGGTGAGACCTCGATGCATGTAGGAGTCGATGCATCGTTGTCGAGGATTCACCGCTCGCAGACATGCGTGGATATCCTATGCTATCTGAGGGGATAATAGTGTATAAATCTCTGGCCAGAGTACTAGAAGTGTTTTAGGTAAATGTGTTTACCTAGTTACACTCGCGATGTCACTATTCGATCTCCAAGATGTATGCATAGCTATCGT
>KV013957.1:0-12278 GCA_001598015.1 Dorcoceras hygrometricum
GGAGTTATAGTTTACCATACCTGAGTATATTGACTATAACTTTAAAAATTCTCATTAAAATGTATGAAATTTTGATCATCATTCTCCCAACTCAATTATCTACAACATTTGTTTTGTGTGAATGATCAAAATCGGATGATAAGATAGTCAAAAGTGGAGTGCAAGATCATAAATGCATGGACCAAGCTTGAAGACTAGTTACAAAATTTTATTTACAAAATAATATTTTATTTGTTGTTGTCTTCCCAAATTTACCTATAAATAGGGTATTATTGTGGTGTTTAGAGTAGTCATGCTTAATGGTTTCATGGTTCCGGTTCCGGAGTGGTTCCAATCGATTCCGGATCAAGTGAAACTGGAACCGGTAGGAACCTGTTTTAACCGGTTTCGGTTCGGTTCCGATTCCGAGGCAAAAAACTCGGAACCGGAACAATCCACTACT
Source organism: Dorcoceras hygrometricum (assembly GCA_001598015.1). Lineage (NCBI taxonomy): Eukaryota > Viridiplantae > Streptophyta > Magnoliopsida > Lamiales > Gesneriaceae > Dorcoceras > Dorcoceras hygrometricum. Next base: position 443 of record KV013957.1, read on the forward strand.
GAATTCGGTAGTGATGAACCGGTTCCGAACCGGTTCTGTACCCAATAATTTTAAATAATATAAATCTTTTCAAATTAATTGGTAAGTAAATCAATTTTTCTTTTAAGTGTTTTCAATAAAAAATACATAATGTGAAATATAAAAATAATTGAAACATGAAATTCATTAAATATCTAAATTACATCTCGATTTATTAAAATATATTTCGAATATTTTTCGTCTTCATCGACTTGAGCTTGCAAATTCATCAATTACTCCAGCAGTCCGATTCTTTTTTTTCTGCAGCAAACCAATCTTGTAAACATGTTAGCATGCCAAGAGTATCTGCGTTTAAATTAGTTCGTTGGTCCCCAATAATTCGGCCACACATTGAAAAAGCTGATTCGGAAGCAACACTTGAAGCTTGAACAGGTAAGATGTCTCTTGCAATTGTTGCTAGAATAGGATAAAGTTGTGAATTTACTTTCCAATATTCCAAAACATCAAAGTTTTCCGGAGTTTCAAAATATTGACTCAAGTAGAGTTGAATCTCATTTGAATTTAGTCTTGTTACTGATAATCCTTTGAACTTTTGCCGCTTGAAATTTTGGTAGAAACCGAGGGCACCCATTTTGCCTTGTTGTGTCGACCTTTCCTCCGGCTCCGGCTGCTTGCTCGGTGTACTCTGTTCGTTTGCGTACAAATCAAACAATTCTTGGAGAGAATGCATGATTGACTTCTTTTGATCGTCAACATTCTTTCCAAGAAATTTAGCGTAATAATCAAAAAATATATCGAAAGAAACTTGACCTTGGCTAGGATCAAGCAATGCCGCCAAGCCATGCACAAGTGGGATAGTCTCCCAATATTTAAAAAATTTATCCTCCATACTTGAAACAAAAAAATGCAAATGTGGGTTCTCACGAAATTCAATAATTTTAAAAAACATATTAAAAATCAAAGGTAAAAACATCGGTGCAGTAGGATAGTGTATGCCAGAGAACTTTTCGGTCGCCTCTTTAAAAATTTCCAATAAAGAAACACATTGAGTTAAAACATCCCAATCAGATTCAGTCAATAATAAAGCTTCTGCAGCAATATTGTTATAAAATGGAGTGACCAAATCTTTAAAACGTAATAAAGTACTTAGCAAGTGATATAGAGAATTCCATCGAGTTTCAATAGGTTGGGGGAATTTTTTAAAGGTAACTCCACTAGAAATACACAGTTGTTTCCAGTCACGACCATATCTTCTTTCACGTAATAGTTTCCCACATACTTTAAATTTTTCTATAACAGTACCCAAAGCATCATCGAATGCACATTTAACACATAAGTTTATCACATGACATGCACATCTCACATGAAACAATTCACCATCTAAAATAGGTTTTAATGAATCTTTAAGGTATCTAAGCGCAGAATTATTGGCACTCGCATTATCTAATGTTATAGACATGATTTTATTTTGTATGCCAAAAACTTTAGCAACATTTAAAACATATAAAGCAATAGTATAGCCTGAATGTGACGAATCTAATACATCTAAAGATAAAATTCTTTTTTGCATTTTCCAAGTTTCATCAATCCAGTGACATGTAACGACAAGATAAGATTGAGACTTGATATTAGTCCAAATATCAGTTGTCAAACTAACTCTACAAGAGATACTCGAAAGTTGCGAAATTAATGCCTCTTTGTATTCATGAAACATCTCGAAACAATATTTCTTAAGTGTGTGTCTAGAAATATTGTGAAAACCAGGCTGAATAGTGCTAGTAAATTCAACAAAACCTTCTTGTTCGGCTATTAAAAAAGGTTGTTCACATGTGATAGCGAATTTAACTATAGCTCTACGTGAAATTTCTTTCGTAATAGTAAAATTTTTAAGAATCAAAGAATTAATTTGCTGTTGAGTATGTTCTCTACCAAGTGGTTGTAAAGTATTAGGATCAAGTTTATGTGCCTTTACCAAGTGTTTTTTCAATGTTCCGGTGCCTCCTCCTTGACCACCCGTTTTATAAGCATATTTGTTTTTGCAAATTTTACATACAGCTATAGCATCGTTAGTACTTGGTTTTGGTTGAATTTCAAAGTGATCCCAAACTTTGCTTCGTTTCGCTCGGAACGTGCTCGTTGACGCCATCATGTTGCTTGTTCCGATGGACGACGATGTTGGAACATTCCTATCATCATCGCCAACAAGTCCAATAGCTTCTTCTCCTAGTGAGTGGCTTCAAGTTCATCGAAGTCGGGAATATAGCCAAAATCATCACCGAATTCGGGAATGGTGGGAGGAAGTTCGCGTCGAGCACCACCACGATTCGAAGATGAAGCCATCATAATTTGTTGGCTTAAATGTTGAATATGGAGAGAACTTTATATTTGAAATGAAGATATAGAGAATGAGATTGTGTGAAAAATAGTTTAGAAAGCATCCATATATGTAGCAAATTTTTGGGTAAAAAAAATTAATATATATATTTTGGTAATTGCTAATTGCCAATTAAGAAAGCAAATTTTTCATTTTTAAAGGAATAGAGCCGTTGGTACTTGGTACTAATTGGAGCTCTTTTTACTTTTTTTTTTATTTTTTTTAAATATATGGTTCCGGTTCCGGATCCGAAACTTAGAACCGGTTCGGAACCGGAACCAGAACCGGTAGGTTCCGGTTCAACTTTATCGAACCCACTCCAATCCATTAATTAATGGGTTTGGAGTGGTTCCGGTTCCGGTTCCTTCATATTGGTTCCGGTTTGGATTTAATGGGCCGGTTCCGGATCGGTTCCGGGTCGAACCGGTCCATTAAACAACCCTAGTTTAGAGATATCCCTCATTTTTATGGACAAAACTTTGAGTTCATAAATATTCTCTCTATTCTTTCTGTAAATCTTTCTTTAAATAAAATGATCATATTAATCAAATTTCAAGATTAGTTACATCCATCATGAGTAGCTTATTTACATCCATCATGAGTAGCTACATTTAAAAATTCGAGATGCAAAATAAAGTTACTAACCTGTGCTTAACAATATTTAATCATTATTTATAGTTAATTTGCTTTATTTAAGCAATATTATGCTCTACTTATAAATGGGTGTTTTGATTTATTGTTGTTATATGTTACACCAACTTCTTGGTACCATTTAAATATTAGTGTGGTTTTATCAACCATTTAAAGTGATCACCTTGATTTATTATTTATAAATTACATCATGATATCAAAGTTTTGGTACCATTTAAATGTTTTCTCTGTTTTACCGGTCGTTTAAAGTGGAAACCTTGATTTGGCGTTTACAATATATAGCTCCATAAATACTTGACAATATTTATAAGTTTTGTTGTTTATGATATATATATATATACACACACACATATATGTATATTCGTGAATACAATGTATAGGAACTTTGAAGGGTTGCACTCATTCATGAAAAGATGCATCGCCACATGAAGGATTACATTCATTCACAAAACGTTGCACCCGTTCGTAATGGTTACACTCATTCACGAAAGGTTTGTTTACGAAAGGTTGCGCTTTTTCAAGCATGCATCTATAATAAAGACCCTCCATCTGAACTCATCAGCTCACTTTTTTCTAAGAAACATTACATACGTAACTCATTGCATCTTCCTCCTCTTCCTTTTTTTGTTACATGAAATTTCTACATACTTTTGTTTGCTGACATACCGATGTTGGTGTGCTACTTCCTCTGTATTCGAAGTTGTTGTATCTTGGAGACAATTGTCGTAAATGTAGAGCACTATTATACGGACAACTTTGTCTTGTGGAAAAAGGAGCGTTCCTTGCCTCGACTTACTACATTCTACATTTCAAACTCAAGCATTAATAAATAATCCTTCAAACTATTTGCGGAAAATGCGAGGTCGTTGGGTCGAGTGCTTCGCTGGACTGTCGATCGCTCAAGGGTCCTGCCCCCAATCTCAGCTTCCGCATGATCTGCACCAATCAAACGTAGTGAACCTAGAGGCTCAACAAGTACAAGGTGGAGGATAACAATACTAAATAATACATGCACATGCATTAAAATAATTGTACTCAAATAATTTTTTTCAAATTTTAAACTCATAAGAAAAACATCATCACAAATCATTTTCCTTAAAATTCATGAATAGGCAATAAAATTATTTTCTGGTGAACTACGTTTCTCGACTGTGGTCCCTCAACCTCATATCGCTTGATCAAGCTAAATAATAACCATGGTACCAGGTTGGAAAGGCACCGCAGTACTTATCTGGAGCCCAGTCCTGTCAAATGTAAAGGCACTCCAGTACTTATCAGAAGCCAATACGCGTCACTTTGATATGGCCAAATGGGAAGTCTCCTGGCCCAATATCTGTCGTTTGATATGGCCAAACGGAACGTCTCCCGGCCCCATATCTGTCAAATTTAGAAACACCAGAGCCAAATCCCATCATTCAAAATATTTTCATCATTTTCTTAACATTATGCCTCAAATACTTCCTCATACCTCATGCCTCAATATCAATTTCATGTTTCAAAAGTAACAACTTTCTTTTCCTCAAAATTTTCGTAAAACTTCATAATTCAAAAAAATTCTTAAAAATTTCTAAACATTGTAAAATTAACTTAAAATCATCATTCTAAATATTTCATGACAGTAGACTGCCCCTAGGATTAGAATCCTTTTATGACTATTTTCGCATCCACGAGATGCAAGTTGAGCGACTAAATCGTAAAAATCATAAAAAATTCATTTCTTAACCAAATCATTCCCGATTTGGGCCCACATGACCCTAACTCGATGGGATAACTACTGGCACCAACCAGACTCAAAAATAATTCCAGACGTGATGAAACCAATGTCTGCAAGTCCACTGTCCGTGCACATATAACACACCGACATAGGCAAGGAATAGCCCTCAAACCCGACCAATTTTCTCGAACCAAGGACACGACCAGACCCTCACTCATACTCTTAGTGACCCATGGATTCAATCCTAGCCAACCTAGACTGAACCATGGACCACAAGACACAACCCTAGCCACCAAACTCACGCATTCATCCATCCTAGCATAGATCTATCCATGGCTTTGGAAAATTCGAGCCACTTCCGATCCCTGCCCCTTCCATGACCACAACTGACCCTGGTCTCACTCTATACCGAGCCATACACGACCAGGCCTAGCCCTCAACCAATCCACACTTCCAGTCCCTAGATCCCCTTCAGCCTTCACTCAAAAACTCACGGCCTATGACTCCTCTCGAACCTAGGAAGCCATGTCATGAGAAAATAGAAACAAAACATCAAACAATTCATCAGTTATGATTTCTAAACATTAAAATTAAGAGATCTAAGCATCCATGCAATAATATGCTTGAAAGGTGCATTAAAAGAGAACATTGTACTTGCCTTCTCTTGGAGAACTTACAACAATTATTTCCAGCCTTCAAGGGATGGAGCACCAGGATTTTCTTTTGAAATTTATTTGAAAAAGCTTGAGAATCAATGGGGGAATGGAGAGGGGGAGGGTGGCGGCCAATGGGAGGGTTAGGGTTTGCTCTCCTTTTTTTTTTGAAATGAATGATGTATGATAGGAGAGGCACGAAATCTGACAGAAATGGGAGGAAAAGTGTTTTTTAAAAGTTAATTAAAATGTTGAAGGAAAGTTGTTATTTCAGGCATAATAAAAGTTTCACAAAATAAATAAAATTTCTCATTTTCCTACATCCATATTTTCGAAAATTAGGTTAATTAAAATGTTGAAGGAAAGTTGTTATTTCAGGCATAATAAAAGTTTCACAAAATAAATAAAATTTCTCATTTTCCTACATCCATATTTTCGAAAATTAGGGGATAAATTGGAATGGAATGCTTGATTTATTAGTAAAAGTGAAGGTGTATAAAAGTTTTCATTACTAATAAAAGTGCTACTTGCTTTAAAATTAGTTAAATGGATAAACTCCCTAACCTCAAATAGTTTTCTAACTTTGAAATATTTAAAGAATAAATAGACTTTAAAAATTATCATTATAAAACTTTCTAGGGCATATGGTGTGATCTCAAGAATTAATTTTTATAAAAATCGAATTTACCTCGGTGTTCCCGTCTCCACCTTCACGGTCTCGAAAAATTTAGGAATATTTTCTAAAATAGAATATCGGTAATTTCTTCAAAAGAAATGGTAACAAAAAAATCATTAAATAAATTTAGTACTAGAAGTAAAATAAAATACTAAGGCATGCGATTTACGTAGGAAAATTTTCGAGTGTACAAAACTGCTTTTGTGTGTGCAACAATCAAAGTTGAGACATGTTTTTGGCGCCGCTGCTGGGGAGTATAATTTAAACTCAAGTCTTTTATAGTATATATCTTTTTAATTTTTTTTTGTGTGAATCATTTTACTATTTTTATTTTGCATTTGCATGAGTGTTTGGTTACGATCTACTTGGTGGTCGTCTCAGTCGAAACAACCTGTTATTTTACAAAACATGGTGGAACAAATCAACCCGACAGGAAATGAAGATGAAAATCAGTCACAACATTATCATGATAGTTGAAGAACACTTAGCGATCAGATGAATCCCACACGAACTAGTGCACCTTCATGTTAGGTTTTCCCCCCTAATGCATCTCATTTTAATTTTATGGCTAGTATCATCCAACTTTTACCCACTTTTTGGTTAGATTCTGAATCCTTACAGATATCTAAGAGAATTTGAAGAAGTGTGTAACCCTAAATTATAGAATGAACACCATTAGGCTAAAGCTTTTTCCCTTTTCCTTAAAAGGCAAAGCTAAAACATGGCTACAAAATCTTAGATCAGGATCAATTCAAAGTTGGGATGTAATGCAACAAAAATTTTTAAAAATTTTTTTTCCATCCCATAGAACAAATTCTTTCGAAAGACAAATCATCATTTTTACTCAAAAACAAGAGGAAACATTTTATCATTGTTGGGATAGATATAGAGAGTTGCTTAATCTTTGTCCAAATCATGGTTTTGAAACTTGGAGAATTGTTTCCCAATTTTATGAGGGTTTGACACCTAAAGATAGAAAAATGGTTGAATTTATGTGTAATGGAACATTTGATGATTAAGAGCCAAATGAGGCAATTGATTATCTTGAATCATTAGCTGAAAATGCTCAAAATTGGGACACTGTAGGCGCCATTAACCATCAAACAGGATTAAATCTCCCACATCTGGTAGAGGTATGTATACTGTCAGGGGTGAACATGATCTCCAAGCTAGATTTGCATCTTTAGCAAGAAAGGTTTAGGCACTCGAAATGAAAAAGAGTAGTCACCTAAATCAGTACAAGAACTTATTTGCCATATTTGTGAGACCAATGTTCATGCCACAAAATATTGCCCCACTTTGCCCTCATTAAAAGAATGTTTTCATGAACAAGCCAATGCTTTAAACACTTTCAAAACACCAAATTTCGAACCATATCTCATACTTACAATCCTTGTTGGAGAAATCATCCAAATTTTAGTTGGAAGAATGATAATGTTGCACAATCTTCACCATCTTTTCAAAATTATACACCTTATGTTCCTCCACCTATAAAGTATTTGGATGGCACATTGCATGCTTTCATTTCCAAGCAAGAGTCTATCAACACTCAAATGGCTCAAACCATCGCTAATTTGAAAGATACTCTTGCTAAATTTGCTTCTGCACTTAACATTCATGAAAAAGGTAAATTCCTTCACAACCACAGCCTAATCCCAAGGATCAGTATCATTCACAAACTGGAACCCACTTTTGTAAAACTTTTACTTTCCGAAAGATCTTTTAAAGTGCCAAGAGGTATGGTAGAAGATGTTTTGGTTCAGGTTGACAAATTTGTATACCCTATGAATTTTATTGTCTTAGATACACAACCTGTTGAAGCATGCAATGCAATTCCTGTAATTTTGTATCGTCCATTTTTTGGCAACTTCTAATGCTTTTATAAATTGCAGGACTAGAATAGGAGCTGTCATTTGGTATATGACCTTGGAGCTCAATGTTTTTAATTTATGCAAACTGTGAGACCTGGAAAATTAGTCGGATTGTTTAAGTTAGATTTTAGTGAGGTTCGGGTCGGGTCGGGCACAATCCGTTTTGAGTGAAGCAGCTTGGATGCAAGTTGTTCTTGGTGATGAGGTGTGGGTGCAAGCTGAATGGTTCGTATGAGCTCTGAGCTGTTTTCCAAGTGTTGTGCTGAGTTGCTAATGCGTGCTGATCTGGTGGAACAGTGCCGAACTGGATTGAGCGTGCTGAAATGGATCGGGAATGCTTGACTGATCGAGTTGCTGTAGGCTGATCGAGTTGTGTGCTGATCGAGCCATGCTGATCTAGTGTGAGCTGTGTGCCGATCTGGTACGAACGAGCTGATCTAGTAGTACGTTACTGTTGAGTGGAAAGTACTGGTTCGATCAGCCTGAGCTGATCTGATGCCTCAGCTGGAGAGTGAAGCGTGCTGATATTGCTCGTACTGTTTGAGAAGCTTTAAGCTGATATGAGGGCTTCGTTCTGGTCTGTTTATGCTGTGATGATTGTAGCGTATCGATTCGGTATGAATTGAATGGAGAGTTAGCTTAGAGGAGAACTGGATGTCCCGAGCTGATATCAACTTAGAGGACTAAGCTTTTCGATGGGTACTGTAGATCTTATATACTTTGACTTTGACCAAGTGTTAGCCATTTCCTGACACATAGATATTTCGTTTACCTTCGAGAGCCCGAGCTGTTTCCCCCTTTAGTGAATCATTACTATTCCCAAAACTTATCTTCTCCGATAGCTGGTGGTAGGCAGCTCAGCTTGGAGCAAGGTTGGTACCATTGGACTCCACTCTCCAAACCCGTCCTTTCATTACCAATTTCGAAGCCAGTAGCTTGCCGGAGAGAGATTGCGATCGTAGTCGAAGCTATCGACTTTTCATGATGATCGATTGTTCTTTAGATCAGGTAATGACTTCTGATAAGTGATTATCTCCTTCTTCAGCTTCGTTTAGAACCAGAAATCGTTTTTTGGGAGTAGGATTGAGATGGGTCAAGCTGGTAGCTCTTTACTCTGTTTCAGTTGTATCTTTCCTAAACTGATTATGTTCAAATTAAGAAAATTGTAGCTTCAGTTGTAGAATTATACATTTCAGCTGAGATTTCTCCAAGCGAGTTGGGGAAGCAGAAGGGGGTGGCCAGAGCTGGTTGCTTCTACTCACGTGATTTGTTCTGTGTAGGTGTTCTGTTCTTCCCGCGAGCTGTTATGAGTTATTGTTGGTCAGGAGTGGAGGTACAGATCGGAACTTCTATTTTATAGCTTTCGAATAATATGAGTATGTGCTCTGTGCTGTTTAGGTGCTATGTGATTCAAATCTGTGTTGTCGCTTGTGTTGCATGATTGAGCATGTCATGACATTGAACACACACATATATCTTATTGAGCCTTGCTGATCCTTTTCTAGCTGATGCATTGATTGTTGATTGAGTTCTTACTAATGCCCCCTCAGCTTTTATGGATTTGATGAATAGAGTTTTTCAACCCTTTTTGGATCAGTTTGTAGTCGTGTTCATCGATGATATCTTAGTGTACTCCAAGACTATATTTGAACATGTAAACCATCTGAGGACAATGCTTCAAGTTCTGAAGGATAAGAGATTGTTTGACAAGTTCAGTAAATGTGATTTTTGGTTGGAGAAAGTGGCTTTCCTAGGACATATTATATCTAAGGATGGATTGGAGGTAAACCCAGCAAAGGTGGAAGCTGTGCGAGAATGGCCAGTTCCCAAGTCGGTTTCAGAAGTTAGGAGCTTTCTGGGTTTAGCAGGATACTATAGGCATTTATTAAAGGATTTTCGAAGATAGCTGTTCCTTTGACCATGCTGACTAGGAAGCAGATTAAGTTTGAATGGACTCCGGAACGTCAACCCAGCTTTGAGAAGTTGAAGCAAGCGTTGATTGAAGCCCCTGTGCTAACCATGCCATCTGATCAAGGAAAGTTTGTTATCTACACAGATGCGTCCAAGTTGGGTTTAGGTGCTGTACTGATGCAGGACCCGTAGAGTGATTTCCTATGTCTCCAGACAGTTGAAGAACCACGAGAAGAAATATCCCACCCATGATTTAGAACTGGCAGCAGTAGTGTTTGCCTTGAAGATCTGGAGACATTACCTTTACTGGGAAAAGTGTGAGATATTCACGGATCATAAGAGCCTCAAATACTTTTTCACCCAAAAGGAACTAAATATGAGGCAGAGGAGATGGCTAGAATTAGTAAAGGATTATGATTGCACCATCAGCTATCACCCAGGAAAGGCCAACGTAGTAGCAGATGCTTTAAGTAGAAAATCTGTTGGATTAGCCTAGCTATCTATCCAGAGACCATTGGCTCAGGAGGTTGAGAAGTTTGAGTTGGAATTAGTGCCCAAAGACAGCGCTATGATGCTGGCTGATCTCACCATTCACTCGATATGATAGACCAAATTCGAGAGGGAAAACTGTAGGATGAGCAACTTCAGAAGTGGGTGAAACAGGATAGAGAGAGAGGCAGCAACCTCTAATTTTCAGAAGAAGGAGTAGTCAGATTTCATGGCCGGATGTGGGTGCTCCAAGTAGACACCCTGAGATCAGATTTGATGGCAGAAGCCCATACAGCCCCATACTCCGTACATCTCGGAAGTACTAAGATGTATAAAGACCTCCAGAAGTTATATTGGTGGCCAGGAATGAAGAGAGATATTTCCAGATATATATCTCTGAGTGCTTAACATGCCAACTGGTGAAAGCTGAACACCAGAGACCAGCAGGAATGCTGAAGCCATTACCTATTCCAGAGTGGAAATGGGAGTGTATAGCTATGGATTTTGTGATTGGATTACCCAGAACTACCCAAGGGTACAATTCTGTTTGGGTTATAATAGACAGACATACTAAGTCTGCTCATTTCTTGCCAGTAAAGACAACATTTGATGTGAGTAGATACGCAGAGTTATATGTGAAGGAGATAGTGAGGCTTCACGGCGTTCCCATTTTAATAGTATCAGATAGAGAAGTTTACGTCGGCTTTCTGGAAGAGTTTGCATAGAGCTTTAGGTACTAAGTTTACCTTTAGCACAGCTTTTCACCCCCAGACCGATGGACAATCAGAGAGGGTGATCCAGATCCTAGAAGATTTACTTGGAGTATGTATCATCGACTTCTCAGAAAGTTGGGATCTGAAGCTACCGTTGGTAGAATTCGCATATTACAACAGTTTCCAAGCTTCGATACAGATGGCTCCATATGAAGCTCTTTATGGTCACAGATGTAGAACACCTCTTCATTGGGATGGGGTAGGAGTGTTAGAGTAGATGCCCAACTAGCCAACTTGTGGCGTGTGGGTTTATAGACTCTTGTATGAAACAATCTTTAGGTATGATATTCACATTTATTTATATGAAATTCTTTACTTTCATTGTGTTGTATAATGATTAACAATTGCGTTGAGTAAAGACCTAGAGTGCACTATAGTGTATGTTAGATGTGATAGTGGGTATGACGGCTATCATGAAACACATCTAATAGTCACTGTGTATTCTGAATAAGTTCCTAGTCGATTGGGCCGTCAAAATGAGGATAAGGCCGCCCGAGCTTGAGACTAGTATCTGCGATGCGAAGTACCATGTTTCATTGGTAGGGAACATTGTGATGTTCTGAGCATGCAGATAGATAGTGACCTGGTGATCTATCGAACTACCCTCGTTCGGACTTTCCAAGTGGTTACCATTTGTCGAGTGCATAAGTCCGAGGTCTTGGTTGTACTGATTAGTCCTCACGACTCGAAACGTCATTGAGACTCTACATGATAGGCGTCTCACTTTGACCCGTTTGCCGACTCA
>KV013957.1:70150-83392 GCA_001598015.1 Dorcoceras hygrometricum
AAATAACAAAATAAGATTTTATTTATAAAATATGATTTTATATTTAAAATATGATTTTGTTGGATAAATCAAATTTGATTATTTTATTTATGTCAATTAATTGGGTTAATTGTATAGATAATGTTTGGGATGATCGAGGGCCGTACCCAATGTGTTAGGTGTATGCTAGGTTTTACAATTTTGGTTTTAATATTGTTGAAATCAATTCAAAGTGGGCCTGGTTTATGACCCGTTTCCACCCCTTTAAAATGTATCGCTATTTGTCATGGTTATTTAAATGTAAATATTAGACTTAGTGGGAGGATAATTTTTAAGATGGTGGAGATGATGATCAAAGATATTGAAGACCAAAGACTTGCAAAACTGGAAGCTTATGTAATAGGATTGCATTTGCATACTGCATGTCACCTAGGATTGGACCTAGATCCGTGCTTGGCAACCACGGATCGCATAGCTCTCGCTCATCGATCATCCCAATTATATATGTGATATAAAATTATTGAGACCAAATTTCAAAATTAAAATCCCTCATTTTAAATTTGATTTAAAATTTATATCAAGATTAAAAGTTTATTCGATAAGCTTAGGGAATTTAAATATTGTTTAAATTCCCTACCTTCCATCAACAATGGGTGTACGTCGATGCTACCCGTATACATGGCCCGGCTCATATTATTGAGAGGGTTATGTATGCCGGAAATCTGTACACATCATTGACACTTGCTGTGAGTTGGTTGGAACTCCCTTTAACGTTGGCTCATATTATTGGGGACATTAAGGGGACCGTCCATCACAACTCAACATTGATGGATCATCTTGACACGTGATAGTAATCGGTGTCATATTATTGGGCCCTTACTGGACATGAGGTAAATACATGGAGGTTGCACCTGTTGCAATTGGGCTCTACCTTTTGAGGATCATGGTTAGCTGATATTATTCGGGACCATGATTTCTTGATTGGACTCTTGTACCCAGTAAGGTAACTTGCTTTCTCAATTTCATTAGAGGGTGGTGAAATCGTTAAAATAGTGGGAAGGTAATTCATAAAACTAAATGACCATGTTTTATGTCTTAGCATTTTTCATGAATAGTCAGTAATGCATGTCTGTTTTTCTTTTCAGTATAAACTGCTTTTGTTATGTCTACGATCAAAAAGCCACATGCTGTTATACTGGATAGCAACAAGTTCACTGCTTAAACTACCAAGATTGGCTTCGAAACCTCAAGATTGTCTTGGCTTCGGAGAAACTTCTCTACACGCTAGAGAAGAACCCTCCCAAGGAAGCCCCTGCCAATGCCAGTCCTGAGGAGCTGTCAAAGCTGGACAAATGGTGGGATGAAGAGCTTAAGGCACGGTGCTATATGATAGCATCTATGTCCAACAAAATACAACGACGGTTTGAGAAGACGGAGTATGCTGCTGGCATACACCTTCATCTCAAAGAGCTGTATGGGGAGAACTCTCGGACTGAGAGGTTCACTACTATCAAGGAGCTCATGACGTGCCGCATGCGCGAGGGGACTTTGGTCCGCGAGCATGGGGTCAGTATGATTGGGCTCATTGAGAAGCTAGTGGGCCTTGATATCTCTCTTCCACATGAGCTGTCTGTGGATCTGCTTCTCCTCTCCCTGCCTACTGCATTCGACCCCTTTGTGGTTAACTTTAACATGAACAAGCTGGAGGCCACCCTTGAAGAGATGGTAAACATGCTTGTCGTGTTCGAGGGGACCATAAAGAAGGACAAGCCCGTCCTCCTTTTGGGCTCTTCTTCCTCTGCGAAGAAGGGGCCTAAACGCAAGGGTAAGAAGCGTTCTGCCCCTGCGAAGGAGGGTAAGCCCGCCAAGAAGCCCAATGCAAGGACTTCAAAGCCGAAAAAATCTGAGGATGTTTGTCACCACTGCCACAAGCCTGGGCATTGGAGGAGGAACTGTAGGGATTACCTCGAGCAGTTGCGAACTGCGAAAGGTATGTTCTACATTGAAATAAATATGTCTCTTAACTCGACTTCTTGGGTACTTGATACCGGATGTGGATCTCATATCTGCAATGACTTGCAGGTAATGACAAGAATCCGGCGTCTTAGAGAGGGTGAGACCCACTTGAGGCTTGGAAACGGAGCAAGAGTTGCGGCCGAAGCTATAGGAGATGTTTATTTATTTCTTTCTTCAACTTTTAAGTTGTTGTTAAGAAACGTTTTATTTGTTCCTGAATTAATAAAGAACATCATTTCCGTTTCTATGCTTGATAGTGATGGATATTCTTGTCATTTTGCCAATTCGATTTTCAATATTTACAAGAATGAATGTTTAATTGGAATTGGGAACGCGAAAACGATCTATACGCCTTAAAATTGAGAGAAGTTCCAACTCGCGATGTGGAAACACACACAACAACGATAAAAAGGAAAAACGATAGTTTGAACCCGGCACAACTTTGGCACGCTAGGCTAGGTCATGTTTCCATAAATAGGATGAACAAGTTGATTAGGAGTGACATGTTTGATATGTCTGAATTTAACTCCCTACCAACTTGTGAATCTTGTCTCAAGGGAAAAATGACAAAATTGCCCTTCACGGGTAATCCTGAACGTGCTCAAGGCCTATTGGATTTGATCCACACTGATGTGTGTGGCCCACTTACTATTGGTACTAAGTCCGGTCACACCTACTTCATCACATTTATCGATGATCACCCTAGGTATGGGTACTTGTATTTAATGAAGCACAAGTCTGAATCCTTAGAAAGGTTTAAAGAATTCAAAGCTGAAGTAGAAAATCAATTGGGAAAAGTATTATAACACTTCGATCCGATCGAGGTGGAGAATACTTGTGCCGAATTTCAAGACTATCTTAAAGAGAATGGGATTCTCTCACATTGGACCCCTCCGGCCACACCAAAGCTCAACGGTGTAGCGGAGCATTGTAATCGAACCTTGATGGACATGGTTCGATCTATGATGAGTTTCACTGAACTTCCTGCTTCGTTTTGGGGCTATGCGCTCGAAACGGCCGTAATGTTGTTGAAAAATGTCCACACCAAGGCAGTGGATAAACTCCATATGAGATATGGATGGGAAAGCCGCCCAAGTACTCATACTTGAGGATTTGGGGATGTCTTCTTACGTGAAGCAGACAGTGGGGGATAAGCTGGATAATAGATCCATCTTATGCTACTTCATTGGGTATCCAAAGAATTATATAGGATACTGCTTCTACTATCCCAATAAAACAAAAGTGTTTGTTTCTAGAAATGCCACCTTTCTGGAAAAGGAATTTCTACTTGATAGAAAAGGCAAGATAGTAGAACTTGAAGAGGTTCGAGAACCAACTGAAGTACCAAGTGATTCTCCCGCACCTAAAGAGCCAATCCCTGATATGGACACACCTACGAGATCTGAAAGGGTTACTAGGGCTCCTGTTAGATATGGTTTCCTCCTTGAAGATGATCAAAGTGATCAAACTGTTGGATGTGATCCAAGAACATTCAAGGAGCAATTTCCGATGCTGATTCTAATTTGTGGCTTGAAGCAATGCAATCTGAGATTGACTCAATGCATTCAAACCAAGTTTGGACTCTACTAAATTCTCTCGAAGGAATAGTTCCTATTGGGTGTAAATGGATATACAAGAGAAAACTTGGGCCTGATGGTAAGGTACTGACCTACAAGGCGCGACTGGTAGCGAAAGGTTACACTCAAAGACAAGGTGTTGACTATGATGAAACTTTTTCAGCAGCTGCAATGTTCAAGTCAATTAGAATTTTACTAGCCATAGCCGCATGGTACGACTATGAGATATGGCAAATGGATGTGAAAACTGCATTCCTTAATGGAAACATTAAGGAAGAGATCTATATGACGCAGCCCGAGGGTTTCACATCTGTGGGAAGTGAGCATAAAGTATGCAAACTTCAGATATCGATCTACGGTATCAAACAAGCATCGAGAAGTTGGAACCTAAGATTTGATGAAACAAGTAAAGAATTTGGTTTCATCAAGAATCCCGAGGAGTCATGTGTGTATAAGAAGGTAGTTAAAAATGCAGTGACATTCCTTGTACTTTATGTTGATGACATTCTACTCATTGGGAATGACGTAGGAATGCTGCAGTCAACTAAAGTATGGTTGTCTAGTAGATTCTCGATGAAGGACATGGGTGAAGCATCCTATATTCTAGGAATACAGATCTATAGAGATAGATCAAAAAGGATGCTCGGACTCACCCAAGCGACCTACATCGGTACCATACTTAAGCGGTTCTCAATGGAAGAGTCCAAGAGAGGAAACCTGCCTATGTGCCACGGGGTCACTCTATCTAAGTCTATGTGTCCGAAGACTGATGAGGAGATAGAGAGTATGACATGTGTGCCATATGCCTCGGCAATAGGTAGTATTATGTATGGTATGATCTCAACTTGACCGGATGTCGCATATGCTCTGAGTGTCACGAGCCGCTAACAAGCAAATCCCGGCCAAATGCATTGGAAGGCTGTGAAAGATATTCTTAAGTAATTACGAAGGACTAAGAATATGTTCATGGTCTATGGGGGTGGTGAACTAAAATTGGAAGGCTATACTGATTCTAGATTCCAATGCGATGTGGACGATTCGTAGTCAACCTCTGGATTTGTATTCATGCTCAATGGTGGTGCTGTCTCTTGGAATAGTTCCAAACAAGACACCATCGCGGATTCAACCACTGAGGCTGAGTACATCGCAACATCAGCTGCTGCTAAAGAGGCGGTTTGGATAAGGAATTTCGTCCAAGAGTTGGGCATAATCCCCGAAGGAGTTGGTCCAGTCCCGGTGTACTGTGACAACACAGTTGCCGTTGTGCAAGCAAAGGAACCTAGGTCTCACCAAAGATCCAAATATATACTGAGGAAATACCACATGGATATTGTGGCTAGAGGTGACATATCAGTTGAGAAAGTCGCCTCTGCAGACAACATTGCTGATCCACTTACGAAATCCTTGCCAGGCCCGTTGTTTGAACAACATCAAGAAGCAATGGGACTACGCATTATGAGTAGTTGGCTTCAGGGCAAGTGGGAGATTGTTAGAGTAGGTGCCCAACTAGCCAACTTGTGGCGTGTGGCCTTTTGATGACTCTTTGTGTGAAACAATATTTGTTTATGAAATTCACATTTTATATATGGCATTCTTTATCATCATTATTTTATAATGTTAATAATTGTGTTGGATAAAGGCCTAGAATGCACAATAGTGTATGTTAGTGTAACGACCAGAATCTTTTATAGCCACAATTAGAAAGTTATAAGATTTGAGAGATTAAATTGAAATGCTCTCTTATTTAACTTTTATTTCGGTTGAATTCTAAAATTTATATATACGTGAATTCAGCTTTCGTTATGCATCAAGTTGAAATTCAGATTTGAGCTATATGTGTTAATCAGTTCCTGCTTTAGTGAATTGATTTCCAGATTTTAGAATGCAATAGCAGAAGCTGTTTGGTCGATTCTTACAAGTCAATTGAATCATTCTTTTCAAATAAATAGCTCGGTTCAAAGCATCAGAATTCACTTTAAAATAGAGTAGCACTTTTAAAATATTTTGACATATTGATTTAAACGTGTTTCTTTCTTAGGCATTTTAATTCATATATATAGAATGTTAGACACATCATGCATCATTATTTGCAAATCCAAACACTTTCCAAAAAGCAATCGGTGCTCTTTGTTGAAGAAACCAAGCAAAACCTTTTAAAAGCTTTTTCGGAGGAGACAAGCGGTGTGTAGGTGATTGCAAGGCTTCATGTGTAATTGTGTTACAGAATTCAGGCAAGTAAATTCTGTTTCTTGCTATACTCATGAACGCATATATATATTCAGTTCTGTATGCATGTTTGTATGTTTTAAATATTTGAAGATAGCCACGGCTGTTCTTCAAAGAAAAGAAAAGTTCATGTTTTGTGTTTATGAAGAAGTACGTGTTTACTGTATTTTGATTCAGAAAAAGATTTTAGAACATGTTTGATGATGTTGTTCCAGTTAGTTCTTGAAAATTCTAAATATTTTCATCGAAGTAGCTTACAAGTAGCTTATTCGATTATTTCCAAAAATTTCTTGAGATCTTTGATTTCTTCAGACTGAGGTTTCTATTGTTGATAGTGTTTGTTCTTAGGATTAAGTCTGAAATCTGGTTCTTAAACCAAAATCTGATATTTTTTATGTTAGACAAATTCTAAGTTTGAGTTCAGATTCCATATTATTGACCATTTAATATCTGTGTTGACATCTGAGTTGACTACCGTTGCTCACCGATATCTGAATGACTTGATTTAAAATTGTTGACATCTGATTTGACCATTGACATCTGAATTAATCAATCCAGTTGTGTTGACATCTGAGTTGACCAACGAACGACATCTGAATTCTCTCTTCTACGATAAGATTTCTATGTACAATTCAGATTTCATTGTTTTAGCCTTCGATTCTTCTTCGATTGATACAAGAAGTACAGATTTGAATTCCTTATTCATTTCCGCTTCAATTTGAAATATTAATTCGATTAATTCGAATAGTTTCGGGTGATTTATTCAGTTTTCATCTTCGCAAGTTTTATAGAGAATTTTCATAAAGTTCCAGAACATCATTAGACAACGAAAACCAGTGAACTGTGCTAGAAAGAAAAGGAAAACAGATTTACGAAAGAAAAGAAAGAGCAGAAAGAAAGAAATGTCTACAGAAAAGTTTTAAATTATGACTAAGGCAACAGAAGGTCCCCAGAGGAAGGGTGAGTGCCTGGCTGACGATCCAATGTGCCCCTTCAACAGCAGGAAGGATAAGGATTATGGATTGACGGATCTGTATACCCCTTCAAATAATATGGGATTTATCCCATCCCCCTGATATCAGATGTTAGTTTGATCAAACAAATGGACCAACTGTATAGGTGTCTCTGTCATAATTTCAGAAAAGAAAAGAAGAGCGAATGTGTGATTTTAATCACAGTCCTAGAGAAAGTTTGAAGATGCTTCTTTAATTAGAAGTAAAGAAAATGATTTCAGAATGTTTATGTTTATGCTTTCAGTTCTTCCAGATTTCACATTCGGGTTATTTAGCTTATTATTCTTTAAGCTATTCAGATTCCAGTTATGTACTAGTTATTGTTTGCTTGTATTAAGTGCCTTCGATATATCAGATTTTACCTACTGAGCCTTAGGCTCACTAGTTTTCGTGAGTGCAGGTAATGAGCAGTAGGAACTGGATGGGGAGAGGCTGAACGTAAGGATGTGTTTATCGTGGACATCAGTTCCATTGTTCCTTCAGTTTCAGATTTTGTTGTACAGAACCATTGTTATAGTTTTGTATAATAATAGATTTCCAGTTTCTTTATTTTGAAGAAATATGTATGGACTTCTTGTAATAGGATGTATACATTTTTGTTGGAATATCTGTCAGATTTTGTACCAGTTCCGCATGTGTTATTGTTCAGCTTTGCTTATATTTCCGCGTTTGTGGGTTGCGTTTATTTGCAATTCAGTCCAGAATTTAGTAGTGACTTTTATGTTTCATAAGTTCGAAAATTTTGGGTCTTTCAATTTGAACCCCAAACTTCTGAATTTCCCTCAAGAAAATTCGGGTCGCTACAGTTGGTATCAGAGCATGGTCCTTGAGATAAACACACTTCCAGTCTGAACAGCTCTCTCCAGCCACTTCTGAAATTGTGAGTTTTATTGCATGTTCTAGCATAAAGTAATATCTCATAATAGAATTGTGGTGGATTTGGACTATCCTTATAGATATGGCAGGACGAGGTATAGGAAAAAGAGGTTTATCAGAGGGAGATAGTGAATCAGAAGGAGTGAATCCTGTTTTTAACTAGTATGGCTCAGTTGTTAGAACGCTTGGTTGACCAGACTAATCACATAAACGGTCAATCAACAGGGAGGATGGTTAGTCGAGAAGTTCCTCAGGAAAGGTTCAGAAGACAGAGACCTCAGGAGTTTACTGGTTCTACTGATCCTCTTAAAGCCGAAAGATGGATCAAGTCAATGGAGGTGATCTTTGAATATCTACATATGACAGAACTAGAGCCTCGATGTGCAATATACATGCTGAGAGGAGATGCTATGATATGGTGGGAAGGAGCCAAGTTAACTGTAGACTTGGAAATACTCACATGGGAAGAATTTAAGAGGATATTCTTTGAGCAGTACTTTACTATTGATGTGAGGGAGGAGCTACAACATGAGTTCCTAACTCTGAAGCAGGAAGGGATGTCTATGCGGGATTATATCCGCAAATTTGAAAGAGGTTGCTGTCAGGCCTCGTGCTCATATCAGAGTAAAAACACACAAACACATGCGAAAGCTATTAAAAAGCGGGTAAAATTTTCGCTTTTGGCCTGATGGTTATAACAATAAAATTTAAAATAGTACGATACTCAAAATAGATATCCCAGTTTAAGAAATCAACCACACGCGGGCTACAAGCCAACAATGAACAATATAGCATAACATCAACAAGTATCAGATTCCAACAACGAAAAACAACAACAAAGCACAGGGCATCCCCTGGCTAAGAATACTGATACATATAAATATGCTATACGCCACTGGGATACTCTAACCACCTCCTGGGGCACCACCAGCTGGGTTAAAACCACGACCAGCTGTAAAACCTGGGTTTCCTGAAAACAACACAAACAGGGAAAACAACCAAGTCCCAGAGGGACATGGGGTCAAACCCCAGTACGGAGAGCAACTATAAAACAGCAGTAAACAGCAAGAATAAAATGCAGATGCTATGCATGAGAAAGGAAACAAAAGCTCAACGGAATATGCAACAGAATATGTGGCCACGGTGAGTGTAGGACATGTGGGTGCTACCCACTCACCCCTACTCGCACACCCTTACCAGATGCATCAACAACCCAACCTATGAACTGTGGTAGCTAGCCACTCGGCGCATAGGGGAAATGAGAGTGCGGAATCACCGCTCGCCCTCGCATCCTCGTAAGTAAACAGAACAATAACAACGAAGCAATGGCTGCAAAAGCTGAACGGAGATGCAAATGCGTGTATGCAACATGCTGGAATAACAAGCATATAAACATATGCGAAACAATAATAACATCAGCAAGTATACACCACACCAACAGTCATCTCACAAAACAGCAGCCATCAATAGCCATCTCACAAATTATCCAAGCCATAACATCGCTGTATTACAAGCTCCAATCCGTACCTCAATTCTCCGCAATAACTACCACAACAAGGAGCCCAAGAGAACTGATCCAACACCTGCTAAACATACGCACAACATATCTCAGGCAAGCTACAGGAAAATCACGGCCAATTACAGAAGCTCACGGCTGGGAGCTATGCTCAACCAAACCAGCAACTAATCTCAACAACACAACTCAACAGGGAGCTTAATTCAAGGCTAGGAACAGATCTCATCACGAAAGGAACGAAGTTCTACCTGTACGATACCACGCACAACCGAGCAGCAACTTCGCGTTCCTCAACTAGCCGATCACAGCTTCCCAAAGTGATATGGAATGATAGAGCTTCACAAGAGGAGTCCAACGCTACCTTGAACGTATCAAACAATGGCCGGAAACAACGGGAATTCACCGGAAAAGCTAACGGTGAACAGTACAAGGGTTCGAAGAACAGAGGTCGACAACCAAGATAATATTTCGCTAAGTATGGGATCTGATATCTCAAATCGAAGACCAAGTCTTCCTTAAATACACGCGAGAAAACTAATATCAAATCCACTGACACTAACGAATATCGCAAGCTGCTGGTAGAAACGGGAACAGTGCAAAGATCACACCAGCAATCGAACGCAACGTAACATGCGCTATACAAAACTACGTCGTGCCGCTTACGTCATCATATCTGCCAACAGCACGCTAACGCTAAACGCTAAATACATCGATTGCTGGCAACAGATCTCTCCCGCAAGCGTCACCAAAACGATGCCGTTGCAACTTATCTAAACGACATCGTAACACGCTCAACACAAAACACGCAAGCAGATCTCCAAATCAAATCCCAGTGCTAACGAAACCAGATCGCTACAGGAACTTGCTGTCAATAGCTCTAACTCAAACAATACTTCAACAACAATGCTTACGTCAGCAAATGCGTAGCGCAACAGAAAACCTGACGTCAGCTTATCTGCCAACAGATACAAACTCGAAAACTCTAAAATTTCCAGAATTGTTCCAAAGGTGAAATCTGACCCGAAAATACAGTCCAAACTCACAAAAAGAAATCTGAACCACCAGAAATCTCTAAAAAACGATTAATTCCAACCAAATTAATCTTAAACACAATTCCAGGTCTCACATTTCTCCCCCACTAAAAAGGATTTCGTCCTCGAAATCAAACAACAATCTGGAAATACAACTAACAGCAAAATACACAACATAACTCTGCCTAACACAAGCCAAGAGTTCAAGATTACTAATACAACTAACAGCAAAATACACAACATAACTCTGCCTAACACAAGCCAAGAGTTCAAGATTACTGAGCAAACAATTAACAACAATTAGGGAAGAAATACAACCAAAAGCTACAAACTACTGGAAATTAGCTCAACAGCTACTCAAACAGATGCGGACACTCGCGCTGCATCTTTTCTTCCAGCTCCCAAGTAGCTTCTTCCCTTCCATGTTTGCTCGATTGCACCATTACCAACGGAATGGTCTTGTTCCTCAACTGTTTCTCTTTTCTGCCTAGGATCTGCAAAGGATATTCTTGATAACTCAACGACTGATCTAGCTCAACCTCGTCAGTTCCAAGCACATGAGACGGATCTGGCTCATATTTCCTCAACATGGAAACATGAAAGACGTCATGAAGAGAAGACAACTCTGACGGCAACAACAGCCGATACGCTAAAGGGCCAATCCTCTCAACAATCTCATAAGGACCAACGTAACGACGGGCTAACTTTTCCTTGCGTCCAAAGCGCATCACACTATGAAATGGAGAAACCTTGAGAAAAACTCGATCACCCACCTGAAACTCGAGAGGTCGACGCCTCTTATTCGCATAACTAGCTTGGCGATCCTGGGCAGCTTTCATCCGCTATCCAATAAGATCCACATGATCTTTCATTTGCTGCACGAAATCAGGGGCAGATAGCTGCCTCTCCCCCACTTCTTCCCAACATACCGGCGATCTGCACTTTCTGCCATACAAAGCCTCAAAAGGCGCCATGCCAGTCGTCACTTGGTAGCTGTTATTATAGGAAAACTCCACCAAAGACAACGCGTCTTGCCAGCTACCTCCGAAATCCATCACAACAGCTCGCAGCATATCCTCCAATGTCTGGATAGTGCGCTCAGATTGGCCATCTGTCTGGGGGTGATATGCGGTGCTCATCGCCAATCTGGTACCCAGAGCTGTTTGCAAACTCTTCCAAAACCTGAAAGTAAACCTCGGATCTCGGTCAGAAACGATTGAAACAAGCACACCATGCAGTCTAACAACAAAATCAACGTACAGCTTTGCCATCTTCTTCAACGAGAAGGTCATCCCATAGGGAATAAAATGTGCACACTTCGACAGTCGGTCTAAAACCACCCAAATAGCATCGCATCCCAATTCCATTGGGGCACTTCCAAACTCTGCAACAGACCACCGGGTCTCATCCTTTCGGCCTTTACCATCTGACAGTTCAAACAACGAGCGACAAAACCAGCAACATCGCTCTTTAGGCCAGCCCACCAAAAGTGCGGCTTCAAAGCATGGTACATCTTCCGTGCACCAGGATGAACACTATGTCTGCTATAGTGCGCTTCCCGAAGGATCTCCTCCTTCAAATCAATCAAATTGGGCACAACCAACCTGCCCCGGAAACGCAAACAACCATCGGAAGAGATAGAATAGTCCTCAAGTTCGCCAGCCCTGACCTTCAACTTCAACTCGTGGATAGACGGATCAGTCCTCTGAGCTGCTCGAATACTCGAAACAATATGTGGCTCCATTGGAACGATGAAACCACAACGCAATCCTCAGCCGGGTAAAATCTCCAACCCACAGTGTTAAGATGCTCTTGATCCTTGGAGATGTACAACGAAGCAAGCATCTCACTAGCTTTCCTGCTCAAAGCATCGGCCACTACGTTCGATTTCCCAGGCTGGTACTTGATCTCGCAATCAAAGTATTTTAGCAGCTCCATCCAATGACGTTGTCTCATGTTCAGGTCAGGCTGTGAAAACAAATACTGCAAACTTTTGTGGTCGGAGTACACCACAAACTGCTCGCCATACAGGTAGTGACGCCAGATCTTCAACGCAAAGACCACCGCTGCTAACTCCAAATCATGGACTGGGTAACGAGTCTCGTGCGGTTTCAACTACCGCGAGGCATACGTAATGACTCGACCATTCTGCATAAAAACACAACCCAATCCATTAAGCGAAGCGTCAGAACAAACAAAAAATCCACCTGTTCCGGACGGCAGAGTCAACACAGGCGCAGTAGTCAGTTTCTCTTCAAGCAGCTAAAAAGCATTCTCACACTGTTCAGTCCAAACAAAACGCTTGTCCTTCTGTGTCAATTGAGTCATCGGTTTTGCTATACTTGAGAATCCCTCAATGAAGCGACGATAATAGCCAGCCAGACCCAAGAAACTATGAATCTCGGAAACATTCCTGGGACGCTCCCAGTTCAGAACGGCATCAACCTTGCTAGGATCTACAGAAATCCCCTCGGCTGAAATCACATGTCCCAAGAATACGATGCGATCCAACCAGTACTCGCACTTGGAAAAATTTGCATACAACTGCTGGTCTCTCAACCTCTGCAGGACAATTTCCAAGTGCTCTTGGTGCTCCCTCGGAGTCTTAGAGTAAACCAAGATGTCGTCAATGAAAACAATCACAAACTGGTCTATGAACTCTCTAAAAACTCGGTTCATAAGATCCATAAAGACTGCAGGCGCGTTGGTGAAAAGATCGAGTAAGCTACTTGTAAGCTACTTCGATGAATGAATCACTGAAACCTCAGGAATTCATTAGAAGAACATCATCCAAACATTTTTCTAAATCATCTTTGAATCAAAATACAGTAACTCAACTTCTTTCAAAAACAGAGCATGAACTTCTGGTTTCCTTTGAAGAACAGCCGAAGCCATCTTCCTTTTTCTTTAAAACCATACATAATCATAAAAACAGAATTGAATATATGCTTTCCATTGAGTGAGCAAGAAACAGAGTTTACTTGCCTGGTATCTTTAACACAAGAACA
>KV013957.1:103479-151282 GCA_001598015.1 Dorcoceras hygrometricum
TTCCCTGTGTTTGCCTTTGATTTCGAGGACGAAATCTCTTAAGTTGGGGAGAATGTGAGGATTGAGAATTTAGATTAGTGATTAATTGATTTGATTTGGGATTAATCACGTAAATTTTGAGGATCCTGCTGATTTTGAATGTTGCGTTAATTTTTGGAAATTCAGTCGTAGCGAGTTTTTGGAGCAAAATGTCAGCAGCAGGTTACTGTAGCTCTTGCTGGTGAATTTTGAATCAGCAGAGATGACGTCAGCGTGACGCAATTGTTGTGGATCCGGATCCGCCCCCCGGAGAGGCAGCGGAAGAACATAGAATATAAGCCGGGAGACGATCAATACGAAAAATTAATAACAATTATCATCATACACAGGGGGGTTCAAAACCACTACCTTGCTGGCACTTGTGCCTGGCTCCAACCGTAGTTACAATAACGTCGGCTCTTCTCGGTAGATTGCGGTAGAAATAGCCAATCCGGTCCACGACCAGAAACGAGACTCCTTCGTCAGCCTGCACTAGAAGCACTGACGAATTCTGCATGAACGGATTCTCCTCGTCGAATTGGCCGGAACGAATTCCGGCAACTCGAGGCGGCGGCGGCGGCTTTTGGAGAGGAGGGAGGCGGCGGCCAATGCTTTAGGGTTAGGTTATGAAGTGTAGTCTTTACAATGAAGTTATTAAGTCTAATTAAATAGACTTAATGATGGACTTGGACCGGCCCAACGGGCCCGGGTCCAAATGACGATATGCATCGCTTTGACTTCATCGTAACTCCGATCGCCGATCAGATCGGACCGATCGATTCAGTTTCCAAAACTGAGCGCCATGATCTGAAAAACAATTTTTCAGAACCCCATTGCAAAATGACCATTTTGCCCCTCAACAGCGGGAAACCTCGGTTTGACCCCTGTTGACTTTTAGGAAGTCGCACTTCCCGAAATCCTCTACTCGTGCTCAACACATTGAGCTGAGTATCCATGCGGGAATCTCGAATCTAGTACTTGTGTGACCCTCAATGGTTCAGGGATACAGCTAGCCGTGGGCCCACAACCATTGTGGCTCCGGAATCACAATTCCGGACATCTGTATGCTCAGAACATCACAATGTTCCCTACCAATGAAACGTGGTACTTCGCATCGCAGATACTAGTCTCGAACTCGGGCGGCCTTATCCTCATTTTGACGGCCCAATCGACTAGGAACATGTTCAGAATACACAGCGACTATTAGATGTGTTTCATGATAGCCGTCATACCCACTATCACATCTAACATACGCTTTAGTGTATTCTAGGTCTTTACTCAATGCAATTGTTAATCATTACACACATAATGAAAGTAAAGAACGCCATATAAAAGAATGCGAATATCATATATATAAAGATTGTTTCATACAAGAGTCTATAAACCCACACGCCACAAGTTGGCTAGTTGGGCATCTACTCTAACAGCAATGAGAGCTGCTGGTTTAGTTTCGAGTTTGAAGTCGCTGCTGGCAGATGTTGCATTTAGCGTGAGATTGAACGAGGAAGCGACACGTGTTAGTCAACATTTTAGAGTGTTGACTATTGGATTCAGCAGTTGCGCTTGTGTGGAGCGATCAGCTGATGGTTTGAGGAATCAGTCGCAAGAGCTGTTAATAGATATGATGACGTAGGCGTGACGTATTCCTTGCTGTTGGTAGTATATTGCGTTGTGATGGTTGCTGCTGACTAGCAGGCGCACAAATACTATAATGTTGAGAAGCGGCGTCGTTTGAATTAGTTGAAACGCTGCGTTTTGAGCTTTTCGTTTGAGAGATCAGCTGTTGGTAGCAATGTTTACGTAACTAAAGTGACGTCGTTTGGATTAGTAGATGCGTCGTCGTTTTGAGTGACTTCGCGCGACCAGCAGATGGATTGTTTTGAAGAGAGAGCTGTTACCAGCTCTTGGAATTTGACGAAAAGAGAGGGCTGCTGCTGATAGACTTCTGCTGGACACTTCGATTGATTTTAATGAATCAGCAGGCGAGGATTTAAGAGAAGAGGTGAAATCTGTGGCTTTACTGATATGTGCTTACGTGAATCAGTTACTGTTTTGATTGAATGTGTATACTGTTTTACGTTTAGGAATATTATGTATTGAGCATGGATATTGAATGGCATTCATGCATACATCTTGAGCCTGATACTGTTTTACGTTTAGGCATTTATGTATTGAGCATGGATATTGAATGGCATTCATGCATATATCTTGAGCCTGATTTACAGATTTGATTTGATAACCTGATTTGGGTGCCACGTTGTGACTGGCCGACTGGTGGGTCGTGCCCGAAAAGTCCAACGCTATCGTCGGAGCGGTGACTACCGGATACGAGTGTCTACCTCCGAGCTGTGATGGGCTGACGGGCCCCGATGATCACGGACCGATGATTTCCCGGTTGATAGACCGTGGTATAGAGGCGACATGATATGATTTTCCGGTTGTTGCACCGGTTTAGATGACTGATTTCCTTTGACATCCTCATGCATTCATAGCATTGATTTATAGCATGTTGCATGTTTATCTGCTTTGATAGCTCTTCGTACTGAGGCTTGACCTCGTACTTGTTTTCTTGCTTTTGTTGTTTGGGTCTGCGTTGCCCATTTGCAGGAGTTTCAGGTAACCTAGTTGGGCAGAGTGGAAGTTCAGCTGGTCGATCCCCGCGTCCCTGAGTCCCAGTCTATTTATGTTATATATTGAACCGGGGGATGCCCCGTGTTATCATGTATTGGGGATCTGGATTTTGAATTGATTTTATGTGGTTACTTGTTGTATGAGTTTGAGTTAACTCATATTTTGAGTATTGAATATTTTGAATGTATGATTTGAAGTTCAGGCCTATTGTATTTCGAAAAATTTTTAAGCCCTGATTTTTAAGCTTCCGTGTTTATGCGCTTATTATGTGTTAATTGTTAGTAATTAGCACGGGGCCTGACAATAAGAGCCTTAAGTATTTCATTACCCAGAAAGAACTTAATATGAGACAGAGAAGATGGCTCGAACTGGTTAAGGATTATGATTGTGTAATCAGTTATCACCCAGGTAAAGCTAATGTAGTAGCAGATGCGTTAAGCAGAAGAAACGTGGGTTTAGCTCAGATCTCAGTTCAGATTCCATTAGTCAGGTAGATCAACAGATTTGAACTGGGAATAGTTACGAAGGAGAATACTACTGAGTTGTCAGTTCTTACAATCCAGTCTAATTTAAAAGATCGGATTCGAGAGGGTCAAGTAAAAGATGATCAGCTTCAGAAGTGGAAGAAACAAGATGAAGACAGAGGAGGAAATATTTATACGTTAGAAGAAGGAATTGTGAAATACCAGAGTAGGTTGTGGGTACCGCACACAGATGATTTGCGCAAAGAGATTATGAATGAAGTCCATAACTCACTGTATTCAATTCACCCTGGAGGAACAAAGATGTATAAAGATCTACAACATCTGTTTTGGTGGCCAGGGATGAAGCGAGATATCTGTAATTTTGTTTCTGAATGTTTAACATGCCAGCAAGTTAAAGCAGAGCACCAGAGACCAGCTGGTATGTTAAAGCCTCTCCCTATACCAGTATGGAAATGGGATAACATAGCAATGGATTTTGTTGTAGGTTTACCAAGGACAGTCCATGGATCAATGCTATATGGGTTATCATTGATAGATTAACCAAGTCATCACAATTTCTACCGGTAAAGACAACGTATGATTTGAATAAGTATGCTGAATTGTATATTAAGGAAATAGTCAGACTCCATGGAATTCCAAGTTCTATAGTATCAGATACAGATCCCAGATTTTACTTCTAGATTCTGGAAAAGCCTACATAAAGCCTTGGTAACTAAGTTAACCTTCAGTACAGCGTTCCATCCTCAAACTGATGGGCAATCAGAAAGGGTTATTCAGATATTGGAGGATTTGCTTCGCGCTTGTGTTCTCGACTTTACAGACAGTTGGGATTCTACGTTGCCGTTAATTGAGTTCACTTATAACAATAGTTACCAAGCTTCAATATAAATGGCACCATACGAAGCTCTGTATGGCAGAAAATGTAGATCACCAATTCATTGGGATGATGTAGGTGAAAGAATAGAGATAGGACCAGATATCATAGAACAAACTTCTGAAGCAATTAAGAGAATACGTGACCGAATGAAGATGGCACAAAGTAGACAGAAGAGCTAAGTAGATAGCCATCGTAAAGATCTGAATTTCGAAGTAGGAGATCATGTATTTTTGAAAGTATCCAGAAAATGTAGATCACCAATTCATTGGGATGATGTAGGTGAAAGAATAGAGATAGGACCAGATATCATAGAACAAACTTCTGAAGCAATTAAGAGAATACGTGACCGAATGAAGATGGCACAAAGTAGACAGAAGAGCTAAGTAGATAGCCATCGTAAAGATCTGAATTTCGAAGTAGGAGATCATGTATTTTTGAAAGTATCACCGATGAAGGGTGTTTTGAGATTTGGCAGAAAAGGAAAGCTGAGTCCCAGATTTATAGGACCCTTTCATATTTTGGAAAGGATCGGGACTTTAGCTTATAGATTAGCGTTACCTCCAGAAATGTCAGTGGTGCACAATGTGTTTCACATTTCAGCTTTGAGAAAGTATATTGCGAATACTTCGCATGTGCTTAGACATGAGCCTATCCAGCTATCGTCAGACTTGACTTAAGAAGAAGTTTCAGAGATGATTTTGTCAAGAGAAAACCATAAGCCAAGGAACAGAACTATTCCTATGATTAAGATTCAGTGGGCGAATCACACTGAAAGAGAAGCAACGTGGGGAGTAGAGTCTGATATGCAGACAAGTTACCCAAATTTGTTTAAGTAAATTTCGGGGACGAAATTATTTTAAGGAGGGTAGATTGTAACGACCAGAATCTTTTATAGCCACAATTAGAAAGTTATAAGATTTGAGAGATTAAATTGAAATGCTATCTTATTTAACTTTTATTTCGGTTGAATTCTAAAATTTATATATACGTGAATTCAGCTTTCGTTATGCATCAAGTTGAAATTCAGATTTGAGCTATATGTGTTAATCAGTTCCTGCTTTAGTGAATTGATTTCCAGATTTTAGAATGCAATAGCATAATCTGTTTGGTCGATTCTTACAAGCCAATTGAATCCTTCTTTTCAAATAAAATAGCTCGGTTCAAAGCATCAGAATTCACTTTAAAATAGAGTAGCACTTTTAAAAGATTTTGACATATTGATTTAAACGTGTTTCTTTCTTAGGCATTTTAATTCATATATATAGAATGTTAGACACATCATGCATCATTATTTGCAAATCCAAACACTTTCCAAAAATCAATCGATGCTCTCTATTGAAGAAACCAAGCAAAACCTTTTAAAAGCTTTTTCGGAGGAGACAACCGGTGTGTAGGTGCTTGCAAGGCTTCATCTGTAATTGTGTTACAGAATTCAGGCAAGTAATTCTGTTTCTTGCTACACTCATGAAAGCATATATATATTCAGTTCAGTATGCATGTTTGTATGTGTTTTAAATATTTGAAGATAGCCACAGCTGTTCTTCAAACAAAAGAAAAGTTCATGTTCTGTTTTTATGAAGAAGTATGTGTTTACTGTATTTTGATTCAGAAAAAGATTTTAGAACATGTTTGATGATGTTCTTCCAGTTAGTTCTTGAAAATTCTAAATATTTTCATCGAAGTAGCTTACAAGTAGCTTATTCGATTATTTCCAGAAATTTCTTGAGATCTTTGATTTCTTCAGACTGAGGTTTCTATTGTTGATAGTGTTTGTTCTTACGATTAAGTCTGAAATCTGGTTCTTAAACCTAAAGTTGATATTTTTTATGTTAGACAAATTCTAAGTTTGAATTCAGATTCAATATTATTGACCATTTCATATCTGTGTTGACATCTGAGTTGACTACGGTTGCTCACCGATATCTGAATGACTTCATTTAAAATCGTTGACATCTGAGTTGACCATTGACATCTGAGTTAATCAATCCATTTGTGTTGACATCTGAGTTGCCAATGAACGACATCTGAATTCTCTCTTCTACGATAAGATTTCTATGTACAATTCAGATTTCATTGTTTTAGCCTTCGATTTTTGTTCGATTGATTCAAGAAGTACATATTTGAATTCCTTATTAATTTACGAAAGAAAAGAAAGAGCAGATTTACGAAAGAAAAGAAAGAGCCGAATGAAAGAAATGTCTACAGAAAAGTTTTAAATTATGACTAAGGCAACAGAAGGTCCCCAGAGGAAGGGTGAGTGCCTGGCTGACGATCCAGTGTGACCCTTCAACAGCAGGAAGGATAAGGATTACGGATTGACGGATCTGTATACCCCTTCAAATAAGATGGGATTTATCCCAACCCCCTGATATCAGAAGTTAGTTTGATCAAACAAATGGACCAACTGTATAGGTGTCTCTGTCATAATTTCAGAAACGAAAAGAAGAGCGAATGTGTGATTTTAATCGCAGTCCTAGAGAAAGTTTGAAGATGCTTCTCTAATTAGAAGCGGATTGACGGATCTGTATACCCCTTCAAATAAGATGGGATTTATCCCAACCCCCTGATATCAGAAGTTAGTTTGATCAAACAAATGGACCAACTGTATAGGTGTCTCTGTCATAATTTCAGAAACGAAAAGAAGAGCGAATGTGTGATTTTAATCGCAGTCCTAGAGAAAGTTTGAAGATGCTTCTCTAATTAGAAGTAAAGAAATGATTTCAGAATGTTTATGTTTATGCTTTCAGTTCTTCCATATTTCACAGTTAGGGTTATTTAGCTTATTATTCTTTAAGCTATTCAGATTCCAGTAATGTACTAGTTATTGTTTTCTTGTATTAAGTGCATTCGATATATCAGATTTTACCTACTGAGCCTTAGGCTCACTAGTTTTCGTGAGTGCAGGTAATGAGCAGTAGGAGCTGGATGGGGAGAGGATGAACGGAAGGATGTGTTTATCGTGGACATCAGTTCCGTTGTTCCTTCAGTTTCAGATTTTGTTTTACAGAACCGTTGTTAGAGTTTTGTATAATTATAGATTTCCAGTTTCTTTATTTTGAAGAAATCTGTATGGACTTCTTGTAATAGGATGTATACATTTTTGTTGGAATACCTGTCAGATTTTGTACCAGTTCCGCATGTGTTATTGTTCAGCTTTGCTTATATTTCTGCGTTTGTGGGTTGCGTTTATTTGCAATTCAGTCCAGAATTTAGTAGCGACTTTTATGTTTCATAAGTTTGAAAATTTTGGGTCTTTCAATTTGAACCCCAAACTTCTGAATTTCCCTCAAGAAAATTCGGGTCGCTACAGTTAGATGTGATAGTGGATATGATGGCTATCATTAAACACATCTAATAGTCACTGTGTATTCTGAACTTGTTCCTAGTCGATTGGTACATCAAAATGAAGATAAGGTCGCCCGAGTTTGAGACTAGCATCTGCGATGTGAAGTACCACGTTTCATTGGTAGGTAACATTGTGATGTTCTGAGTATACAGATAGATGGTTTGACTGGCGAACTATCGAGCTACCCTCGTTCGGATTCTCCAAGTGGTTACTATTTGTCGAGTGGAGAGTCCGAGGTCTTGGTTGTATGGATTAGTCCTTACTAATCGAAACATCATTGAGACTATACATGATTAGTCGCCTCACTTTGACTCGTTTACCGACTCCGTGAGGGTCATCAGGTGTCGAGATTGGGTGAGGTCACGAAGCATGTGGGAGTCGATGCCTTTTTGTTGAGGATTCACCGCTCGCCCTAGTGCGTGGATATCCTATGCTATTTGAGGAGATAATAGAAATCTCTGGACAGAGTACTTTTGTGCTTCAGTGTAAATGAGTTTACCTGGTAGCACTCGCGATGTCGCTATTCTGATCTCCAAGATGTATGCATGACTATCGAATCTCTAACGACTCTCGATTTATCAATGGTCATTGATTCGATCGAGATATATGAGTTGAAAGGACCGTACTATACGCTAACCATGACCTACTGGTTCTTGCAGGCACTATCAGTGATACCTAGGGGATCATGGGGCGATGTTGCTAGGCGCTTTACCATGGTCCGGTGGGTAGATGAGAAAAATGTGTTTTCTGATTCACAATGAGTTGTGAGCCCACGGCTAGCTGTATCCCTGAACCATTGAGGGTCACACAATGTACTGGTTTACCAATTTCCATGCAGACAAGGATATGGTACTCAAAGTGTTGAGTATAATAGGAGGAAGGTTGGGAGCATGACTTCCAGAAAGCATCAAATCCATAAAGACTGCCGGCGCGTTGGTCAAACCAAACGGCATCACCAAAAACTCAAAGTGTCCGTACCTCGTACGAAACGCAGTCTTCGCGACATCCTGATCTCTCACTCTCAGCTGATGGTACCCGGAACGAAGATCAATCTTTGAATACACCGCAGAACCTTGCAACTGATCAAACAGATCATCGATTCTCGGCAACGGGTACTTGTTCTTCACAGTGGCTTTATTCAACTGTCGAAAATCAATGCACATCCGCATTGAGCCATCCTTCTTCTTCACAAACAGTATGGGCGCTCCCCACGGTGACATAATAGGACGAAAAAAACCTTTCTCCAGCAAATCATCTAACTGCGCCTTGAGTTCTCTCAACTCCACAGGCGCCAGACGATAAGGAGCACGCGAAATCGAAGTTGTGCCAGGCACCAGCTCTATGCTGAAGTCGATCTCCCGCCTCGGAGAAAAACCAGGAATCTCCTCCCGGAACACATCCGGGAAATGTTGCACCACGGGAACGTCACTAAGCTGAATGCGGGAAGAAGAAGACGCATCCAAAGCGTAAATCATGAAGCCAGCATTCCCCAAAGACAACAAGCTAAACATCTCCATCGCTGAGACCAACGGAATCTTCGATCTAGAATCCTGGCCATAGAAGTCCCACTTCTTGCCAGACATAGACCTAAATCGCACAATCCCATGGAAGCAATTCACGGAGGCCCTATAGTTGGACAGCACATCCATCCCAACTATGCAATCGAAATACCAAAGCATCAAACGGATCAAGTTCGCTAATAGGACATGCTCACCAAATCGCAACATACCATCCAACAAAACCTCCTGGGAGAACAGGCTCACACCACCAGGGGTAGAAACAGAAACGGCATCGCGCAAAGGAATGGTACACAGACCATGCTCAACAACAAACGAATCAGAAATAAACGAATGCGATGCACCGATGTCAAACAACACACGAGCAGGAAAGTCAAAGACAAGACATGTACCTCCAATCACCCGGCTCAGTGTCTCCTCGGCCTGCTCCCTCGTAATGGCGTTAACCTGAGCATGCTGAGGTCCTGAGAAGAAAGGCTGAGACGACTGCCCAAAGCGCGAAGGGCCAAGCTTCTGAAACGGCCTAAACTGAGTCTCACCCAAACGGGGCTGCTGAAACTGCTGAGAACGGCCCCTAGACTGACCTCCACGGCCTTGAGGCTGGGCCGCGGTCTGCTGTGATCCAGCTGACGGACACACTCTCGCAAAATGCCCGTACTGACCACAAAGGTTGCAGGAACCCTGCACACCAACACACTGCATGGACGGATGCTTTCCACCGCAAAAGCCGCAAAACTCAGTCCGAGATCCACTGCTACTCGAACTACCTGAACCAGAAGAGCCAGAACCCGACTTCTTCTTGAATTGCTGACCTCGGGGTCAAAACCTCTGACGGCCAGACTGCTGCGCCACCTGTGGCTGCTGCTGCTGCTGGGGTTTATAGGCATACTGGGAGGACTGAGAAGACTGCGCTCCCTGAATAGCAGGATGACCACCCTGCGGTGCCTGTTGCTGA
The DNA here is from genome assembly GCA_001598015.1 of Dorcoceras hygrometricum. Taxonomy (NCBI): domain Eukaryota; kingdom Viridiplantae; phylum Streptophyta; class Magnoliopsida; order Lamiales; family Gesneriaceae; genus Dorcoceras; species Dorcoceras hygrometricum. Next base: position 113,309 of record KV013957.1, read on the forward strand.
CGAGCATGACGGCTACGCAAACCTTCCTCAATGTCAATGGCACTGTCCACAGCCTCAGCATAAGTCTTGGGCTTACTAGTCAAAACCATCTGATACAACTCTTCATTCAAGCCCTCAAGAAATCGAGTCCGCTTGGCCCTCTCCCGGCCAGAAACATGGGGAACGTACGCCAACAGAGAAGAGAACTTCGTAGCGTACTCCCGAACAGTCATGGAACCCTGTTCCAGATGGTCAAACTCCTGCTCCCGGGCGTTCACATAAGACTCGGGTACATACTCCTGCCGGAAGGTCTCGCAAAAACTGCTCCAAGAGATCCCAACACCGGTCTCTAACAAGGTACTCGAAGCGCCTCGCCACCAGTGCTCCGCCGCCTTCCTAAGCAGAAGAATCACTAAACTCAAACGGAGCTCTTCATCATACTGACATCAATCGAAAAGAAAGATGACGTTTCGGAGCCACGAGTCCGCATCCTCACTGGACTCATCACCATTGAAGACTGGAGGGTTCATCCTCTGAAACCGAGCGATCACCACATCCATCCTCTCTATCGGGGGAGGCAAATCACCAACTTCCTCCTCCTCATCAATAACACGAGTATGACTACGAGCACTACGCCTATCCTCGTTCTGTCCTGCTTATTCCTCAAACTGCCCCCTACCTCTACCACGAAGTTTAGGCGGCATCTACGAAAACACTCAACAGGATCAAGCAAAACAGAACAGATAGGGCATAGATAGCATATAGCATAGAAATATGCAGCACGTAGTCACATTGTCAAGCACACGTAACACACAACACTGTGCCTAGACTCGAGTGTGATCAAAGAAATTGAGCTTATCCCAGCTTAAGCTCTGATACCAAAAATGTCAGGCCTCGTGCTCTAAACAGAGTAAAATCATACAAACACATGCGGAAGCTATCAAAAAGCGGGTAAAATTTTCGCTTTTGGCCTGACGGTTTAAAACTATATACTTTAAAATAAAGCGATACTCAAAATATATCCCAGTACGTAAAAACCACCAACAGTATAGCATACAACAACTATAACATGTATCAGACTCCAATTACTGATACAATGACAAAGCACAGGGCATCCCCCAGGCTAACTGATACATATATATATATAAATATGCTATACGTAACTGGGACACGCTAACCACCTCATGGGGCACCGCCGGCTAGGTTAAAACCACGACCAGCTGTAAAACCTAGGTTCCTTGAAAACAACACAAACAAGGAAACAAACCAAGCCCCAGAGGGACATGGGGTCAAACCCCAGTACGGAGAGCAACAGATAAAGAATGCATAAGATAAAATGCAGATGCTATGCATGAGACACCGGATAACAACGGAAGGCTCAACCAACAAGGGAGCTAAGGAACTCAAGCACAGCTCCAAGAATCTGCAACAACAGTGGCCACGGGGTGTGTTCACGGTGTGGTAATGAGCCACTCACCGTGATACAACACCCGAATACCAGATGCATCAAACAACTCAACCTGCCGTTGCCTCGCCCATGAACTGTGGTAGTTAACCACTCGGCGCATGGTGGCTAACAATCCCAGCAGGGAGATGAGAGTGCGGTATTGCCGCTCGCCCTCGCATCCTGGTAAGAATCAAAAACAACAATACAAGATACAAGGCTGCAAAATACGATACACAAGGGATCTGAAATATGCGTGAACAAATGCGTGTATGCAATTCACATGAAACAGCTAGCATAAACACCAATGCTCAGCAAGCAATACACATATAGGTTCACCGAAACATCCCAGCAGCCACGCATAATATCTCACGCCAATCCCAAGCTACATCAAGCTCAGATCCGTACCTTATACTTTCGTGCAATAATTACTACAAAACAGGCCCGAGAGATCTGGATAGCAACCTGCTAAATACACAACACACAGATCTCAAAAGTTGCACTAAACTCACGGCCAATTACAGAATCTCACGGCTGGGAGCCACGCTCAACCAACTCAATTACTACCAAAACAACTTACTGGAAGCTTAAACCAAGGCTAGGAACAAGATCTCATCACAAGGGAACGAAGTTCTACCTGCACTACAAAACGCACAATTGGGCAGCAACTTTGCGTTCCTCAACTAGCCAACCACGGCCTCCAAAAGTGATATGGAATGATAGAGCTTCGCAAGAGGAGTCCAACGCTACCTCGAACGTATCAAACAATGGCCGGAAACGATGGGAATTGCCAGTGAAAAGCTACTGTGAACAGTAACCTAGGGTTCGAAGCGAAGAACACAATCGAGGAAAAATATTCTAAGTATGGAATCTGGTGCTCGAAATCGAAGACCAAGTCTTCCTTAAATACATCTTGCAAAAGCTGGTTAAATTATCCACCGACATAACCAGCAGGCACCAACAAACCAGCAGATGCAAAGAACCAACTGCTGAATTCTCAACCCACGCTAAACAAAACGATGTCGTAGAACACTACCTACGACTGGTTCTCAACCAAAAGCTGGACAACCAGACGACTGGTTTAAACATCGTGGGAATTCTCCAAAAGCTGGTACCAGCCGCAACATATAAAACGCAGCGTTGTAAATAATCAAAACGGCGTCGCACAACTGACGTCATCCAGTCGCTAGCTCTCGCGCAATATCAGCTGCAAGCTACAGTAACCACCACCAGCTGCAAGCTACAGTAGCGAACAAATCTCTCGCAGCTGGACAACCAGTCGCAACATCCAAACGACGACGTTTTCTTCTCGCGCTACAGGAATGTTGACCTGCTTTGACATCTGCTTCGGCTGAACAACCAGCAGGAACACACGCGACCAGATCTCTCGATAGCGCTACACCAACACGACGTTGCTCCAACTAATCCAAACGCTGTCGTTTTGCCCTCAATGCTAAATACCCAAATACAACGGCTGGATTACTGAACGCGCAACCAGATCTCTCTCAAACGACGACGTTTTAGGAATCTCGCGTTACCAAAACACGCGGCGACTGGATTACACCAAAACAACCAGCTCTTACCACGAAACCAGCTCCCACAACAAAATCAGCTTTCACCACAAAAATACCAAAAATGCGAAAACTCCCTGAATTGCTCCAAATGCTATTTCAGACCCGAAAATACAAACCAAACTTACAAACAGAGATCTAAACCACCAGAAATCTCTAAAAACCGATACATTCCAACAATTAAATCTTGATTACAAATCCAGGTCTCACATCATAAGTCTAAAGAAAATAATGTTGAGATATGAGTTCTCCCAGAGCAGATGTTTACGATTGAATTATGTTTAAATAACTTCCTTTAAACTATGATATCTTATGTATTGTGCCTTCCTGCATATTGTGCTCTTGTTATTCTCAGTTTTGCTTGCTGAGCCCCTAGGCTCACTAGCTTTCTTGGTGCAGGTGAGTCAGATCTGGGGCAGGCGGGAGGCGGGAGCTGATCCAGCTGTGGTTGTGGGTGTTTATCGAAGGCCGACGGTTCCGCAATAATGTTATTGTTGTTTTTTATCTTTTGTCAAACCTGTATTAAGATCTATTACAACAATAGTGAATTCAGATTGAGTTAAGTAATTTCACAATTGCATTTTGCATCTCAAGTCTGTTTGTTGAAATCTGTTTTTACTATTTGGCGCCAATCGTTGGTAGTTCGAATTATCTTTTGTAAGGAAATACGGCTTACAATATTTTATTTCAGCCCTTCCATTTTTCTTTTATTTCTTTTATACAAATCCGTTGGCTCCCATGGGCGTGGGCGTCACACTTTAACTCCTAATTTTCGTAATATAAAATCTCCTGATTTTTAAAATATAGTAAAGCTCATTAAAATAGCCTGTATATGTGAAAAATGGGTTCCCCTCGACAATTATACATAAAAATCCTATTTTTCGTAAATACCGCTTAAAATATGAATTTTAGCTCTTAAAAAAATATGAGAGTTAAAAATTTTAAAATAAACTTACCCTCGGTCGTCCCCAGTCTCGTTCACGTGTCCGGAACTCAAGCATGTTAATAAAATGTCTTGCACATCTTAAAACATAAAATAACACTAATCACATAAAATGACAAATAATTTTCTAAAAAAACAAATTTTCCCCCTATTCATGCACTCATTCTCACGTAATCAGGATTCATGGGCGTTACAGGTAAATTCTCTAAATATCCTTTGTATGTTTAGGTATTTTATTATTCGTGTATTGACCGTCCCAGGCACAATATTTCTAAAAAATTCCGTTGTGCCCGAGGGCGGGATCCGCATCCGCCGCTGTGCCAATAGAGATAACATAAGTTTTGCCTGTCAATCTGATCTTCAGTCGTGACATAAGGCTCTTTCCTCTTTTGGCTTTCAACGGCTCTTTCAGTTTGGGCGATGTTCAAAGGCTCTTTCAGCTCGGACAAAGTGCAGCTTTGTCCTCGCTTGTTCTGTTCTCGTACGAATTCCACTATGCTTGACCAGCTTTGGCTTGATCTTCTAAATTGTTCCTCTGAGCTGGTCCTCTGAGCTAATCCTCTGATCTGGTCATCTAAGCTTGTTAGGATTGAAAAATAGGGGGTGTTCGTAAGCTCTCAAAAAACTCACGTAGGCTCTCAAAAAGCCTAAGACATCGAACCCTTAAGTTACGTGCATTTAAAAATTTTAGAGTTGAAAACCAGCACGCAACACTACAACCGGATCGCGCATTGACATAACCAGCAGCTGTTGGTCCAGAATGCGAGCGATCTGGTGGGTTAAACCTTGAGCTGCAATAGCTCAGTGTTCTTGAAAGCTAATGCACTGAGAAAATATTGAGTTATGAATTAAAATCATGCGGAAACAACTCAAACTGAACTCTTATAATCGAAAGCCAATCATCAATTTCAAAAGCAGTAAACAAATATGCAATGTGTGAATGTAAATACAGAAAGATGTAAAGAAATACGCTGTAATTTGTTTATGGAAGTTCGGAATTTAGTCTCCTACGTCTCCCCTTCTTCCACAATCGGAAAGGATCCACTAGAAGACTTTGATTACAGCGGCCCCTGCTGCAATCCGATCCTACGACCAGCAGCCGCAGGAACTCCTAGCAACCACTGCACACCAGCCCAAAAGCTGTGTGTCTAACATCACATCTTCACTGCCTCAGTGAGAAAGGCTACGTACTTCTTTAACGTCTCAATGCAAAAGACAACATACACTTCTTTAACGTCTTAGTGCGAAAGACAACATAGACTTGTTTAACGTCTCTATCCAAAAACTACAATGGAAGTCATTTTTGTTTTGGATTCACTCAACTAATCTAATCAGCTCTCTCAAATATGTGAGTGAATCGTGTGTGAGATTTACAGTGTATGCTCAATCTTTCGCAGAAAAAATCTCACACACTAGGAAGTTCTCCTGTTCGAGATGGTTGTTCGATGTCTTTCCAGGGTGCTTTCTTCTGTTTTTATGTTCTGGATTTGCACAACACTTTTTGACTTCGCTCTTACATGCTCTCTTTTCTGTTTGTGCTCTGATCTTGATATTTATAGCCCGATGCGGAGTTATATCCGTTGGACACAAAGTTGTAGTCGTTTGAAAAGTCTTCTGACACTGTTGTACTTTGCGTCCTTTGTCTTTAAATGTGTCGCAGGCTTTTTCTCACTTTAAGCACGTGATTACTGTGCTACGAAGAGAATTCAAGCAAATCAATTTGAATACTGAAAAGCATTTGTCGTGTAGTCTTGTATTCAAATCACTTTGCTCGTAGATTTGATAGCATCTGTCATGCTATCTGAGTTGGTTTGACGTTAACTAGCTTGCCAGCTTATCTCCATTCTTGTTTGCACTGAGCTGATCTTTGCTTCGAGCTTGTTGCTTCATCAAGCTGTTCAAAGCTCTCTTCTTCTCTGTTAGCAACTACTTTTGAGCAACTCTGTGAAGTCAATAATTAGCTAAGATGATTAGTTACTAACCATTTTGGGATTAGTGGATAGCTAATCAGTACATATCAGCTTAGGGAGGATCGGATGAGATGGAACAACTTGGATAGAGATGGTCTTAGTACAAGCTGGTAGGGAATCTGTGCTGGACATATTAACTGAGCTGCTGCCGTCGTGAGCTGTTAACAACTTAAGAGTATCGTATAGCCGGGAATAGCAAGCGTGAACTTACCTGGAATTGTGAGCTGTTCCATAGATGTTCGGTGATATAGGAGCTCAGCGAATAGCTTTGAGTTCCGTAAGCTGTTGAGAACATCCTGAGTTGAACAGTAGGCGTTGGCTTGAGGGCTGTGAGCTGTTGCGGATGTACGTGACCTGAGCTAGTCGACGTAAGCTGAGCTGTGGTAGCACAAGCTGTTCTGGAGATCACAAACGTATCTGAATGCTCTGTGCTGTTCTGGAGATTGCAATCTGGGTTGACAGTCGCAAACTGATTAGAGATATCATCATAGAATCGAACAGTTTAGAGATTCTTTGGGGTTCCCTAAGCTGGGTATGTGGATCGTGGATGTTGTGCTGCATTGAGGTACCAATTTAAGTCTAGGCTGGGGGTGACATCCAGTGTAGACCAAAGCTGTTGTGGCCTTCATCTTGGACAAGAGGTACCTATAGCCATCAGGCAGGACGAAAGCTATTCGGAGTTCCAGCTTGGAAGAATCTGTTGGGTTCGTGCGAGCTGGCCAGTGTGTGTGATTTGGTCTGTGCTACGAACTGTGCAGCTGTGAATTTTATGAGGTGCTCCAAGCTTAGATTCTGCGAGCTGAGATTTCTTCGTAGGCTATTTGATTGTGGAAAGCTGGACACAGCATCCGGAGCTAGCTTGCTAGGATGCGATCTGACCTGAGGTGATGTAACCCATCTGGTGGAACTGTACGGTGCTCTGTGCTGAATTTGGGTGATCTGTGCTGCTGTTGGGCGCAAGCTGATGAGGACGCACAGTGTGGATATGAGCTGCCCGTGGTTTCCAGTTTTGGATGAGAGCTGTTAGTGACGGTCAGTTCTGGTGAGAACTGATTGTGTTCTAAAGCTGGAGTGGTGCGCGGGAGCTGTTAGCACATGAGTGCTGATCCATGTTTAGAGTTGGGGCCTGAGCTGTTAGGAGTCATCAGCCTGGTCGTAAACCGATAGAGAGGAGCATGTTCTGCGAGAGCTGTTGGTGTCACCTGAGCTGATTCAATGCACAAACTAATCTGGACGGGGATCTGTTACTACTGCAGCAGTCAAGAGCCTGTGCTGCGGCGAGAGCATAATCTGTTGGGACGCGAGCTGTTTGGCGCAAGAGCTGGTAGCATGTGCGTGCTGAGCTGTACGGACGGCTGAGTCGCTTTAGCCGTGATCTGTTGAAGTGGTGGATATATATATATATATATATATATATATAGTTATTTCAAGCAAATCAATTTGAATACTGAAAAGCATTTGTCGTGTAGTCTTGTATTCAAATCACTTTGCTCGTAGATTTGATAGCATCTGTCATGCTATCTGAGTTGGTTTGACGTTAACTAGCTTGCCAGCTTATCTCCATTCTTGTTTGCACTGAGCTGATCTTTGCTTCGAGCTTGTTGCTTCATCAAGCTGTTCAAAGCTCTCTTCTTCTCTGTTAGCAACTACTTTTGAGCAACTCTGTGAAGTCAATAATTAGCTAAGATGATTAGTTACTAACCATTTTGGGATTAGTGGATAGCTAATCAGTACATATCAGCTTAGGGAGGATCGGATGAGATGGAACAACTTGGATAGAGATGGTCTTAGTACAAGCTGGTAGGGAATCTGTGCTGGACATATTAACTGAGCTGCTGCCGTCGTGAGCTGTTAACAACTTAAGAGTATCGTATAGCCGGGAATAGCAAGCGTGAACTTACCTGGAATTGTGAGCTGTTCCATAGATGTTCGGTGATATAGGAGCTCAGCGAATAGCTTTGAGTTCCGTAAGCTGTTGAGAACATCCTGAGTTGAACAGTAGGCGTTGGCTTGAGGGCTGTGAGCTGTTGCGGATGTACGTGACCTGAGCTAGTCGACGTAAGCTGAGCTGTGGTAGCACAAGCTGTTCTGGAGATCACAAACGTATCTGAATGCTCTGTGCTGTTCTGGAGATTGCAATCTGGGTTGACAGTCGCAAACTGATTAGAGATATCATCATAGAATCGAACAGTTTAGAGATTCTTTGGGGTTCCCTAAGCTGGGTATGTGGATCGTGGATGTTGTGCTGCATTGAGGTACCAATTTAAGTCTAGGCTGGGGGTGACATCCAGTGTAGACCAAAGCTGTTGTGGCCTTCATCTTGGACAAGAGGTACCTATAGCCATCAGGCAGGACGAAAGCTATTCGGAGTTCCAGCTTGGAAGAATCTGTTGGGTTCGTGCGAGCTGGCCAGTGTGTGTGATTTGGTCTGTGCTACGAACTGTGCAGCTGTGAATTTTATGAGGTGCTCCAAGCTTAGATTCTGCGAGCTGAGATTTCTTCGTAGGCTATTTGATTGTGGAAAGCTGGACACAGCATCCGGAGCTAGCTTGCTAGGATGCGATCTGACCTGAGGTGATGTAACCCATCTGGTGGAACTGTACGGTGCTCTGTGCTGAATTTGGGTGATCTGTGCTGCTGTTGGGCGCAAGCTGATGAGGACGCACAGTGTGGATATGAGCTGCCCGTGGTTTCCTATATATATATATATATATATATATATATAGTTATTTGAGAACGCACCCCTTAGCGTCTTCAGAAATCTCTCGACAGATATTTTCCCGAAACCCTTTATTTTACTTTGCACCCGTGCCTTTATTTCTCGATTGTCGGATTTCGGCCGACCAGCTTTGATCAGGAGTGGTACCTTTGGAAACCCCTTTTCAAACCCGTCAGTCCCTTGTGATATCGTGGCCGGAGATGGCCGGAGGAGGAAACGCAAAGTGGTAGAGAGCGCGCTGTTCGTTGCTTCTCCCAGCTGCGTTGACTGGTACCCGTGCAATGTAAGTGTTGTTCCTTGTCTATGGCTTCGCTTTAAGACTAATTTTGTTAGCTGTAGAGTAGACCCGGGCTAGATGTTGTAACCTCGGGTTTGTTAGTTCGTGGGTCTGTTCCAGGTTTCTACTCCGAGCTAGTTCTCGTGATTGATGAGCTAGTCTTCTATTGTGTTGGTTATCTTAGGTTCTTGAGTTCTTGTAGAGCTGCAGCTGTTTTCCCTGAGCTGTTAGCAACCCCGTGGTTGTTGTTGTGACAACGGTGGTGCGTGCATGAGCTGTGCGGCGCTAAGCTTGTGCGTGTGATCTGTTCTGCCGTGGATCTGAGGGGTAGCTTGGTAAGGTTGAGCAGGTACGAATCTGAGCTTGTAGTTACTGCTTTGTTGTTAAGCATGAGGCATATCGTAGCGGTGTGGGGGCTGTGCTCGTCGCCCTTTTATGCATGGGCTGTGTTGAGGCACTCTGCTGAACTCTGCTAGGCCTGTTGTTGCACTGAGGTAACCTTCTGTGTGAGTGTTGAACTGGGTTATGAAAACTGTGCCTGAGCTGTTTATATCTAGGCTGCTGTAACTTTTTTGTGCGTGTATTGTGGGTATCTGCTAGGTTATGCTGGTTGTCTGAGCTGCTACCTAGGTTACGTGTGTGATGTTTGCCGTGCTATTTCTTTAAGGTTATTGTAGGCTACATCTATTCTGTTAGAATTGCATACATGCATGGCATGTTGAGCTCCTCCCTCGTTACCCGCATGCTAGCCGTTGTTGTTGATTTATCCCTTTGTTATCTTCTGCTAGCCTTTTCTGTTGATGACCTGTTAGTTCCAGGAAGCTTGTTGTTGGTTAATTGAGGACGAGCGGCTAGCTACCATGCACCTCTTCTCCCTGCTATTGGGTGTTTTCCGATATGAGACGAGTGGATAGCTACCACACTCTCATGAGTTGGGCACGGTAGGTTGAGTTGTTGTATCTTTGCTCCTGGTACTGCGTGTTGAGACGAGTGGATAGCTACCATGCTCTCACATGCTCCGTGGCCACTATTGTTTGTACTTCCAGCCGTGGAGTTGTTCTGCGAGTCTTGTACCTTCGGCTGTTGAACTGTTCCTGCGAGTTATGTATCTTCAGCTGTTGAGTGTTTCTGTGAGCGTTGTATCTCCAGCTGTCGAGCCGTCCCATGAACCCCGATAAATGCATCGTACCTTTCTTCATGCATTGCACGCATTATGTTCATGCTTTATTGTTTGTTGTTGTTGATTGCTCTTCGTACTGAGGTTTAACATTGTTTGTTTCCCTTGGGGTTGCTCTGGTCGTGTGTTGGCCATTACAGACCTTTTTCAGGTAGTTCAGCTGGTCCGTGAGTGAGGCAGCTGTTGCAGTACCAGGTGTGGGTTCCCAGTCATATATATACATATATGCTATATCGACTCAGCTCCAGGTAATGCCCTGTGTAGTTGTGTATATTGACTTGATTTATTTGAAGGCATGTATATATTTGTTTCGTGGCGTATTATGTGGTGGCTTTTATTCGAAATCGTATTTTGAGTATACGCCTATGTTGAAGGATGTATTTTAAGTTCAGGCCAAAAAAAAAAAATTTATACACTTTTTAAGCTTCCATGTTTTGCATGTTGTATCTGTGTTTATAAACACCGAGCCAGACAAACTCTTCTAATTTGCTCTTTTCATCTGCTCTTGTATAGCAGCTGCTATAGAGCTGGTTTGTCCTTAACCAGTTTGGTTTTAATCTGCTCCCTATATCTGAGCAGATTCTTTTTTTGAGTTGTTCTCTAAGCTGATATGCATCAGAGTTCTCTAGATCAATGCAGAGCTGCTACCGTGTTCTTATCCAGCTCGCATATTTCCATACCAGCTTAGCTCTATGGAGACTGATCAGGTACCCCTTGAATACAGATTCTTCCTCTTCTCCATTTATGGGGGTAACCTCGAGCTCGTCCAGCCTCTCGCTAAATCAGCTCGTATATCTCAGTTGACCTCCCAGCTGGTCTCTGGTCTGGTCGCTCAACTGAGTTCTTCGTACTGTGCTTGTGATCAAATCTTCACTTGATCACTGCGCTTGTACTCGGCTTAGCACTCAATCACTGCACTTGTATGGTGCACTTGATCTGCGCTTGAACAGTTCTACTCTTCATTGAATCTTGTTGCGCTTGATCACTGCTTTTCTATTTCATAAAGCTGGTGAGCCAGCTTGACGCTTCCTGCGCTCTGGATCTATGCAGTACCTGCATTGCATCCTATGTTGGACCATCTTGGGCGTCTCCTCACCATTCCAACTTAGATGTTCTTCGCTTGACCAGCTTGGGCGTCCCCTCATTGTTCCAGCTTGAACATCTCCCTGTTTCCTCAATCAAGTGCACTGCACATCGCACGTAAACCGTTAGTCAAATATAAGCAGGTTTGTGTTAATCAAAATTCATATTCTGATATACGAAAACAGATCCAGCAATCTCTCCATTTTTGATTTACACAACTGTGATTAAACTTGTGCACGTATGTTTATGCTCAAAAATATTTCTCCCCCTTTTTGTGGGAATCAAAAAGGTTTCGAAATCATGTCTCCCCCTTAATATTTAAAACAAAACTTCCCCTAAACAGCACGGGGTTATTTTATTTTGAAAACAAAAACATTTACGAGGGATGACAGTCTATGAAAATAAGTGCATGTCATGAGTTCTGAACAGCGGAATATGTGCCATTTTAAAATCTCATTTGTCTAGGCCAGAGGAGTAATATAGTACCCTAAGTTTTATCCCCTCCAAATCTAGAGATCTTGGCGTCCACAGACCTCGCGCAATCTTTCATCTCGTCATAACAGATATTGCTGCATTTTCCTTTCGAGAAAATTCTCTGCAATTCAATAAAAATTACTCCCCATATCTTTATAATGAGTTTTGAAAACCTTAAAATTTATTTAGCACAGACAAACTTTCGAAGAAGAATTATCAGAGCAGAAAGTATTTTGAAACTGTTTTAAAATTTTCAATTTGAAATGCACTTTCAAGAACAACCCGCACTGATACCAATTGTTAGGATCAAAAAACAGGGATGTCTATGAGATCTCACACAACTCATATAGGCTCTCACACAGCCTAAGACACCGAACAGTTAAGTTACGTGCATTTAAAAATTTTAGAGTTGAAAGACCAGCATGCAACACTACAACTGGATCACGCATTGACTTAACCAGCAGCTCTGCGAGCTGGTCCTGAATGTGAGCGATCTGGTTGGTTAAATCTTGAGCAGTAATATCTCAGTGTTCTTGAAAGTTAATGAACCGAGAAACAGATTGAGTTATGAATTAAAATCATGCAGAAACAACTCAAATTGAACTCTTATAATCGAAAGCCAATCAACAGAACAAATATAAAATGCGTGAATGTAAATGGAGAAAGCTGTAAAGAAATACACTGCAATTTGTTTATGGAAGTTTGGAGCTCAATCTCCTACGACCCTTCTTTCGCAATTGGGAAGGATCCACTAGAAGACTTTGATTACAGCGTCCTCCGCTGCAACCCGCTCCTACGATCAGCAGACACAAGAACTCCTAGAAACCACTGCACATCAGCCCGCAAGCTGTGTATCACTTCTTTACTGCCTCAGTGAGAAAGACAACATACGCTTCTTTAACGTCTCAGTGAGAAAGAAAACATACATTTCTTTAATGTCTTTGTGCGAAAGACAACAAAGATTTGTTTAACGTCTCTGTCCAAAGACTACAATGGAAGTCATTTTTGTTTTTGTTTCACTCAACTAATCTAATCATCTCAAATATGTGAGTGAATCGTGCGTGAGATTTACAGTGTATACTCAATCTCTAAAAATAAAATCTCACACACTTGGAAGTGCTCCTGTCCGAGATGATTGTTCGATGTCTTCCTAGGGTTGTGCTTTCTTCTGTTTTTACGTTCTAGATTTGCACAACACTTTTCGACTTCGCTCTTCCGCGCTCTCTCTTCTGCTTGTGCACTGCTCTTGGTATTTATAGCCTAACGTGGAGTTAAATCCGTTGGACACAAAGTTGTAGTCGTTTGAAAAGTCTTCTGGCACTGTTGTACTTTGCGTCCTTTGTCTTTAAATGCGTCACAGGCTTTTACTCACTTTAAGCACGTGAGTACTGTTCTGAGAAGACAATACAAGCAAATCGATTTGAATACTGAAAAGCATTTGTCGTATAGTATTGTATTCAAATCAATTTGCTCGTATATTTTATAGCATCTGTCATGCTATCTGAGCTGGTTTGACATTAACCAGCTTGCCAGCTTATCTCTGCTCTTGTTTGAACTGTGCTGGTCTTTGCTTCGAGCTTGTTGCTTCATCAAGCTATTCAAATCACTTATTCTCTGTTAGCAACTACTCTTGAGAAACTCTTCTAATTTTATCTTGTCATCTCCTCTTGTACAGCAGCTTCTACCGAGCTGGTTTGTCCTTAACCAGCTTGGTTTTAATCTGCTCCCTATATCTGAGCATATTCTTTTCTTGAGCTGTTCTCTAAGCTGTTCTGCATCAGATTTCTTCTAGATCAATGCAGAGCTGCTATAGTGTGCTTATCCAGCTCGCATCAGTTGTGACGCCCACACCCAAGGGTGTAAACGGATTTGGGTGAAATGAAATAATAAAAGAAAAGGAGGGCTGAATAAAAATTTTTGTAAGTTGTATTGCCTTACAAATTCGATATACAACTGTTGAATTAATGGGGCCAAAATAATATAGCAAAAGCATATTTGACCAACAGATTTGAATGACAGATCTGATAGAATTGCAAAGTTGCGATATTACAACTACTGGAAGTGAATTCACTATTGTTGTAATAGATCTAATACAGATTTGACAAAAGATCAAAAACAACAACAGCTGTGCGGGAAACATCGGCCATTGATAAACACATGCACCACAGCTGGTTCAGCTCCCGCAGCCCGTCTGCCCCAGATCTGTCTCACCTGCACCATTAAAAGCTAATGAGCCTAGGGGCTCAACAAGTAAATCTGAGAATAACAAGATCACTTAATGCAGGTAGACACATTCATATCTGAATATAACTTAGTTTAAAGGAAGTAATTTAAATGTAAACATAGTTCGTAAAATCAGATTTGGGAAATAACCCAGATCTAGTCATAAATTTCTTGTGATTTATGGCTTAGAAGCTCTCTTTAGGTCCGTAGGCACTTGATCAAGTTACTTCTGAATTCAGTCTTCATGGCATGAAGCCCTATATGAAGGGGCAACTGACACTCTCGATGACTGCTCACCCTTACATTTTGACCGTCGGTTATCTACGCCATAAATCCTTTAAACCTAAACATTTCTTCCTTTAAACTCATATCTGGTTGAAATCAGATCTGAAAATCATCAGGGTTCACTTCTTTTTAAAACTCGTTTCTCTTTAAAATCTCACTGAGCATCAGATTTGACTACTTGGGGCTTATATTTGGAGTGAAAACAGATTCGGCTAACAAAAATAATACTCGGGTATAAAACAGATCATAGTCGTGAAAGCAGATTTGGCTATAGAAGTGGTATCGCTAACATTAAAACAAATGTGACTGTGGGGACGGTGTCTTTAGCATGCAACAGACTTGGCTATAGAAATGATAGCGCTAGCGTTGAAGCAGATTTGGTTATAGAATAGTAACGCTAACATGGAACAGATTTGGCTTCAGGGTCGGTATCGCAAGCGGAAAAACAGATTTGACTGCGGCAAACAGTATTTAGGTACGAAACATACTTCAGATGTGGGAAACAGATTTGACATGAAAAATTAGATTTGGCTATAGAATCATGTTGCTAGCGTATAAAAACAGATTTGGCTATTGGACTAGTGCTGCAGCGTCACGAACGACATCCAAAGATACCAGTTCTGCCTATCAAACCAAAACAAAATCCCGATTCGACCAGCATCGTCGATTTCTTGGAGTCAAGTCCAGACGCCGCCATTCACCAGAAAGAAGAACTTCATACTCGTACCATAAACTAGAATCTGTAAGATCAGTGGTTTTGAAATCAACCATATCTTCATTGAAACATGCTAGAGAGTTTTTAAAACAGCAAACATTTCTGTGAACCCGAACTTTCATTCTCGTAACCAAGCATGAACATAACGTAGCTATATCTTGAACTTAAACAGGCAAGCAAACACAGAACTGAGGAAAAACAATATATGCTTTAATGGTGTAGCAAAGAACCAGCTTTTACATGCCTTAACACTGGAGACACGAAGACAGCTGGTTCCTGCAGAAATCCTCCTCAGGCATTCAACGACGAGCTACTTAGAAATGTTTGAGAGAACGAGAGGGAGAGAATTATTTGACAAGTAAAATAAGATTCATTTTCACAAAATCATGAATATACGGCAGTGCAGTTGTAGTAGGTAAAGTACCATGATTAAGCATGGCTTACCATGCCTTTACTTTTAAAATTGGATAAAAACTTCCTCTCATGGTTTAAATTTTGCAAATTTTCCAAATGACATTGGAAAGAGACAATTTGCTCATTAAAATTGATTTCGAACGTAATTTGAAATATGCTCGTGTTTTATGCTTGGGGCGAAATCTGCATGGGAAACTTCTGCGCCGTATCTCAAATCTGAAATAAAGGAAATCAGCTTTTTAAATAAATAACATGAACTTAAGCTGAAATCTGAACATGGAAATATCAACATGACCCTTAAAATAAAAAGGGTTAAAATTGTGGTCCTATGGATTTTGGGGCGTTACAACTCTACCCTCCTTATGGGAATTTTGTCCTCGAAATTTACTTACCAAACAGATCTTGATCAAGGCTATACATATCAGCTTCGGTCTCCCACGTAGATTCTCGTTCTGTTTGGTTAGACCATTGCACCTTAACCATAGGAATACTACGGTTTCTCAACTTCCTAATCTATCGAAGAAGAATCCTCTCGGGTCTCTCTTCGTAACTTAGATCTGATGCTAACTGAATTGGCTCATGGCTCAGTACGTGCGACGGGTTGGGAATATACTTCCTTAAAGCTGACACATTGAAAATGCTATGCACTGAAGACAGATGCGGGGCAATGCTAAACGATAAGCCAACATTCCTACTCGTTCCAAAATCTCATAAGGCCCAAAATATCTGGGACTCAGCTTTCCTTTCTTCCCAAAATGCATCACTCCTTTCATAGGAGCTACTCTCAAAAACACATGAATAGGAATACTACGGTTTCTCAACTTCCTAATCTATCGAAGAAGAATCCTCTCGGGTCTCTCTTCGTAACTTAGATCTGATGCTAACTGAATTGGCTCATGGCTCAGTACGTGCGACGGGTTGGGAATATACTTCCTTAAAGCTGACACATTGAAAATGCTATGCACTGAAGACAGATGCGGGGCAATGCTAAACGATAAGCCAACATTCCTACTCGTTCCAAAATCTCATAAGGCCCAAAATATCTGGGACTCAGCTTTCCTTTCTTCCCAAAATGCATCACTCCTTTCATAGGAGCTACTCTCAAAAACACATGATCACCAACTTCGAAGCTCATCTCTCGACGTCTATTGTCTGCATAACTCTTTTGTCTGCTCTGAGCTGCTCTCATCCATTCTATAATCTTTCTAACAGCTTCGGCTGTTTGCTCTACCACATCTGGTCCTAGACCAGCTCGTTCTCCTACCTCATCCCAGTGAAAAGGTGTTCTACATTTGCGATCATAGAGAGATTCGTATGGGGCCATCTGGATAGAAGCCTGGAAACTGTTGTTATACATAAATTCTACCAACGGTAACTTTAAATCCCAGCTCTCTGAAAAATCCACAATACAAGCACTGAGTAAATCTTCTAAAATCTGAATCACTCTTTCAGATTTTCCATCTGTCTGGGGGTGAAAGGTTGTGCTAAATGTCAGCTTAGTACCCAAAGCTCTATGAAAACTCTTCTAGAAAGCTGATGTAAACTTCGGATCTCTATCAGATACAATCGAAACTGGAACACCATGCAGCCTTACTATTTCCTTCACATACAGATCTGCGTATCTGCTCACATCATATGTTGTCTTAACTGGTAAGAAGTGAGCTAACTTAGTGAGTTCTACTATAACCCAAATAGAATTATATCCTTGAACAGTCCTGGGTAAACCAACTACAAAATCCATAGCTATACACTCCCATTTCGATTCTGGAATAGGCAGGGGCTTCAACATTCCTGTGGGCCTTTGGTGTTCAGCTTTCACCAATTGGCACGTTAAACATTCTGAGACAAATCTGGAAATGTCTCGTTTCATTCCTGGCCACCAATATAACTTCTGAAGATCTTTATACATCTTAGTACTCCCTAGATGTACAGAGTATGGGGCTGTGTGGGCTTCTGCCATCAGATCTGATCTCAGGGTGTCTACTTGAGGCACCCACATCCGTCCATGAAATCTCACTACTCCTGCTTCTGAAAAGTAGAGACTACTACCTCTCTCTCTATCTTTCTTAACTCACTTCTGAAGTTTCTCATCTTTCATATGTCCTTCTCGAATCTGGTCTATCAGATTTGATCGAATGGTGAGATCTGCCAAAATCGCAGTATTAGCACTGGGCACCAAATCTAATCCGAAATTATCAATATCATAAGCCAACGGCCTCTGGACACTGAGCTGGGCTACTCCAATTGATTTCCTACTTAGGGCATCAGCCACTACGTTGGCCTTTCCTGGGTTATAGCTGATTGTACAATCATAATCCTTCACCAGCTCTAACCATCTCCTCTACCTCATATTGAGTTCCTTTTGGGTGAAAAATTACTTGAGGCTCGTTTTTTTTAAAAAAAAAACGAAATGCCATAAATCAAACAAGAATACAGGGAGGGGGACTAGGCCAAAACCTCCCAGAAACTCGCAACAAATGCCCTATCTATTGATGATTTTTCTACCTATGCGCATGTAAGGACACCCGATTTTATCCAATTTGCAAAGTCCAGCAACTTTGTTGTGAAGGCCCAAACTAGAAAATTCAGCATATGTTCTTTCTTGCATCCCCAGAGAGGCCAGAGCATCGGCAGGAGCATTGCCTTCTCGGTGTATGTGGGAGATGCAGGTAGGATGGTTAGCCCGAATAACTTGAATGCGTGTGAGGATGTGTCTGAGTTCCCATTTGGAGTGATCTGATGTAATGCTGAGGAGAGCCACGACCGAGTCTGTTTCAATCCAAATAGGAAATAGCTGGTGTTGTTTGCAAATAAGCAGCCCCTGAAGAATTGCTGTTAATTCTGCTTTGATAATACTGCCTTCACCCAGGAAACCATGAAATGCAAATTGTACATGCCCGCCTGAATCTTGAATAAGGCCTCTAGTAGAAGTAAGTCCCTGATTAGACCGACACCCATATGTGTTAAGCTTGAACCAGGGAGCAGGAGGTTTGCTCCAAGTAATAGTAGAGATCATCGTTCGCATGAAACCCCCAACCCTCACGTGAAAAAGCTGGGCCAAAGAAGTCCAGCCCTTCCAGTGTTCTTCTTGAATCAATCCAGCGGTACAGGCTGTAGATATGTAGTACCTGATGTTTCTAATAATGGCAGCAGGCCTGAGCTTAATGTGTCTGTGCTTAGAGTCATTACGGGCAGTCCAAATAAACCACAGAATTAAGAAAGGGACGCATTCAGGAAGATGGCCCCGAGGACTCCATGTGGAGGAAATTTTCCATTTGCTGATCTGGTGTGGTTGGGAGATACCAAACAGCTGCCCAAAATACGTCCAGACCTGATCTTCTATGGAGCTAGAGAAGAATAAATGCTCAAATGATTCCTCTTGATCACAGCATTGGCACTTCGAAGCCAAAGAAATCCCCCTGTGTTTGGTAATGTCATCCGTGGGGAGTTTGCGTTGTACCCAGTGCCAAGCAAATAAAGATATGTTGGGAGATAAAGTTTTAGACCAACAGGCAGTGTATATATCGTTTAATGGCCTCCTTTGCCTCAAATATTCCCAGGAAGATCTGCTATTGAACCTCCCATTTTATGTAAGAGTCCATATGAGCCAGTCATTAGCATAGGTACTAACTGGAATTTGAAGAACCTGATCAACTATATTACTGTCCAGATGGTGAAGGAGGCGTTCTTTTTGCCAACTTCCCTGCTCTAAAAACCACGAGACAGTCCTATCTTTGGGGCCAACAATCTCACATATGGAGGCTAAAGGGCCAGTGGGAAGCCACGCATCAAACCAAAAACTAATATCCCCCTCACCAATACTCCAGCGGATATGAGACTCTGCAAGGTGCCTGATTTTGATCATTATCCTCCAAATAGGTGAAATGTGAACCTTAGGCTCAATAGCAGTAGGAGGGAGAGGATGGCAGTACTTGTGGTACATGAATCTGGTCCAAAGAGAATCTGTAGTTCGAAATCTCACCCACATTTTTATAGAGAAGCCATGAATAGCATCTTTAAGATGTTTGATATCAAGGCCCCCCTCCAATTTTGGGTGGCAAACCTGCTGCCACGCAATCCAGTGTATCTTTTTTTGAGTCCCTTTTGTTCCCCACAAGAATTTAGCGCAGATCATTTCCAGCCTGTGCAGAATAGTACCAGGGGGTTCAAGCACATGAAACAGATAGATGGGGAGAGAACAATGAACACTTTTGATAAGCATTAGCTTGCTCCCAGGAGATAAGTTCTTGAGCTCCCAGCCCTTCAATTTATTGAGGGCCTTGGTGACAAGAGATTGAAATAGACTGCTTTTTCGATGACCAGTGTAAAGAGGGGCCCCAAGGTAGTTGAGAGGGAGGAACCCTACTTTGAACCCTGTGATTTGATTAATGACAGCCCTTCTCCTCGGATTTGTTTTTGAAGCTGTAATGAAAACACTTTTATCGCCATTTATCATCTGTCCAGAAGCAGTCTCATATTGATGCAAGACCTCTCTGATCCTTCTGATACAATTCACAGAACCCTTAGAAAATATAAGTATGTCATGAGCATAAGCCAGGTGAGAGATCCTGACACTGAGTCCAATATGGAAGAACATCTGTGGCCTTTGAAGGAATAAATGATCCTTCAATTGTCTGGATGCGTAGGAGATTACTCTACGGTCCTGCATCAGCACAACACCTAAATCCAACTTGGACGCATCTGTATACATAACAAACTTTTCTTGATCAGATGGCATGGTTAGCACAGGGGCTTCTATCAAAGCTTGTTTCAACTTGTCAAAGCTGAGTTGGCAATCTGAGGTCCAATCATATTTAACCTGCTTTCTTGTTAGCGAGGTTAAAGGAACTGATATTTTCGAAAACCCTTTAATGAATCGCCTATAGTATCCGACTAAACCCAATAAACTCCTTACTTCTGAAACAGATTTGGGAACTGGCCATTCACGCACAGCTTCTACCTTAGCTGGGTCAACCTCCAATCCATCCTTTGGATATAATATGACCTAAGACGCAACTTTCTCCAACCAAAAATCACACTTACTAAACTTGGTGAACAACTGTTGTCAGGCCTCGTACACAACACAGAGTCAAATCATGTAAAACATAGCGGAAGCACTTTAAAAAGTGGCTAAAATTTTTTCGCTTTTGGCCTGACGAAGAAAACATAATTTTAAAATACCACAATACATCAAAATATCCCAGTTTAATAAAACATTCACGGCTAAAAGCCATAATACGACAGTATAGAATTTAACAAGTACCAGCCAGCTAATACAACAACCGAAGACACAAAGCACATGACACTCCTCGGCTAATAGAACTGATACATATATGCTATACGCTAATTGGGTCTACACACCACCTGGGGCACCTCCAGCTGGATCAACACCAAGACCAGCGGAATAACCTGGGAGACCTGAACAACAAGCGGACAACAAAACAACCAGCCCCAGAGGGACATCGGGGTCAAACCCCAGTACGAAGAGCAACATAAAACAGCAATCAGATACAGTATGCAATGTATCATGTCGTGCAAATGCATGAGCGGTACAAAGAACATCGGTAACAACCGGAAGGCCAAACGAATAGGAAACGACAACTGTGACACATCACCGAGCTACGAAAGCTACCCGATCGCACCCAGTGGAAAATAGAGTGGTTCATCGCCGCAGCTACGCGGGAGCCACCCGCCAGGTCGCACGGAATTTCAAGTGGACCAACCACCCGCCAACCTCTATCCAGGTCACTGCAACTGAGGACTGGGAACAACTCAACCAACATCCTCCAACTGCTGCAACTGAGGACTGGGAACAACTCAACCAACATCCTCCAGCTGCACTCAATCGTGGCTAACAAAGGAACCATTGGCTCAATATGCTATGCAGATGCAGTAACATGCTTAACATGATGCATGTACGTGTAATGCTAGAAAACACAACAAAGGCATTCGAATAATCACATGCATAGCAACTCAACAGATCTCCAAACAGCAGGTAATACACCAGATATTTAAGCCAATAGACATGCATAATATACACAGCTTGCCTCTACACAAACACTCGGCACAAATATATAACACATAATATATCCACATGCCTATCTCAAAGCTGTAATACAAGCTCGATTCGTACCTTTACAAGGCAACTACCTCACGCAGATTCCTCCAAGAAACGATACCAACAACCTGCTCGACTATGCTTCCTCACGGCCCTCTGCAAAACTTCACAAATCTGCCCGGAAGCTCGAATCTGCTAAGGCACCTGGCAAATCAGTTCAACAACTGAAATTCTAAACACCACAACCTTCGGCCCAGAACAGAAATCTGGTCCTAACACCCAACGAAGGCTCAACGGCAAGAACTATATTTAAAATGGTACGCAACCACTTACCCAGAAGCTCAACCAGGTCTGGAGAATTATCGATTGGAATCGCGAAGGTACACGGACCTGCAATAACTTCGCTCTCTCTCAAACACGTCGATCAGAAACTCCAAAATGGTGTCACTCGAAAACTCTAAGCAGGACGAACTCAGCGCCACAAGTCCTGCTCCTTACGGCGGCGTAAATCGACGGGGATCTAGCGAAGAGGGTTTCGCATGAACAGTAGCTAACGAGGGTTATCGGGGAAGACAATGGAAAATATCGGGTTTGAGAAAAATACGTTAAGTGTTTACAAACACTAATATTTAAATCCTCCAGCTAATCGCTACTGATAAAGTAAATGAGCGACGAAAACAGATTCCTGAATCAGATTTTATCACCAAACAGATTTCTCGATGGGAACCAGCGTACACACACAAATCTGAAACAAGCACTAACCAAATCGAAACGACGTCGCTGGCCGTTGAAACAGATCTTTACAACAGATCCCTGCGCTAAGGAACAAATCTACAAATCTGAAATCTTCAGCGTTCACGCTAATAAATGCTCAACTAACAAAACGGCAACGCATCGGTGAAACAGATCTCTGGACCCGCAACAGTGCTAACAACACTAAGCCAAACCGGTCAACGCAAAACGTTGACATCTGTCCAAGAATCCTCGCCTGTTAACAGATTTCACCGACTTCTGCAGACTAGCGCTAAACAGCGATTACTCAACAAAACGACGACGTTGAGACTTCTGGACACGCCAACAGATCTGATCGAAGCGTTACAACAGATCTCTTACAGTACTGAAGGCTAACGCGCCAACAGACTCTAGCGCTAAACCCAAAACGACGTCGCGTAGAGTCCAAAGGAGAAGTCTGAATACAAAATGCTAACTGCTGGAAACATCTGTATTCTAACGCTAAATCGCTAGAGAAATCTGAAGACAAGCGCCAATCGCTATTCCACGCAACAGCGATCACCCGCTATAGGAGAGTTGACTTGCGTTGACATCTGCTTCCGGCGAAAAACTTAACAAACAACTCTCTCGTGCGTACCAGATCTTGCAATCCAATGCTAAGACAAACGACATCGTTCCAACTTATTTAAACGACAGCGTTTTGGAATACAACACACAAAACGCACGAGCAGACTTCGCAATGCATCTAGCGCTACCAGATCTCTACCAAGACTCCTAGCGCTATCTAAAGTCAGATCTCTCTAAACGACGACGTATGGAATTCGTGCCAACAAAACACGCTACGAACCAGCAAACACCAGGACCCGATTTCACTAGAAATCCGAACAGATCTCTTCACAAAAACAGATTTCTAGCTCAAAAATCCAAAACTTTCCAGAATTGTTCCAAGTATGAAATCTGACCCAGAAATAATTTCGAAGTCTTCAAACTGATAGCTAAACAACCAGATTTGTCCTACGCACGAATCTGAAAGGGTGCATTAGTAAGTCCAAAGGGCATTACTAGAGACTCGTAATGGCCATAGCGGGTTCTAAAGGTTGTCTTATATATGTCAGCTGGTTTAATCTTCAATTGATGGTAACCAGATCTTAAGTCAATCTTAGAAAAGACTATTTATCCCTTCAGCTGGTCAAAA
The DNA here is from genome assembly GCA_001598015.1 of Dorcoceras hygrometricum. Lineage (NCBI taxonomy): Eukaryota > Viridiplantae > Streptophyta > Magnoliopsida > Lamiales > Gesneriaceae > Dorcoceras > Dorcoceras hygrometricum. The sequence continues at coordinate 136,568 of KV013957.1, forward strand.
AGATCCTCACCCTAGGAAGGGGATATTTATTCTTAGTGGTCAGCTTGTTCAGCTCTCGGTAATCTATACACAACCTCAGACTCCCATCTTTCTTCTTAGCGAACAACACAGGAGCTCCCCACAGTGACGTTCTCGGTCTAATGAAACCCTTATCTAACAAATCTTGGATCTGTTCCTTTAATTCTCTCATCTCTGATGGAGCTAGGTGATAGGGTGGTCTGGATACAGGTGCGGCTCTTGGTACTAGATCGATCGTGAATTCCAGCTCTCTATCTGGTGGTAGTCCGTTTATATCCTCTGGAAAAACCTCGGGAAACTCATTAACCACCTCCACATCTGAAATTTGGGGCTTACTAATCGTATCTAGGGGTGATAGACTCGCCAGAAATCCTACCCCACCTTTCCTCAAACAGCTACGAGCCTTAAGAGCTGATATAATGCGCGGGATCTTCCAAGTCTGATTGGCTTCGAACATGAACGGGTCCTTTATGGGTGGGTTAACCACTACAGATCTGTTCTTAAAGTCAATTACTACCCCATACTTAGTTAACCAATCCATTAATCATATCAAACTCAGGCATCGGTAGTACAATCAAATCTGTGGTAATCAAACGCCCTTGGAGCCTAAGTTCTAAACCTTGAAACAGATCATAGGATACTAACTCTTCTCCTGAGGGCACTGTTATGCAAAATCCTATAGTTAATTGGTCGGGTCTGATGGGCAACTCCTTAGAAAACTTGGTTGCTATAAAAGAATGGGTAGCACCTGAATCTATCAAAGCTATGGAGGGCATACCAGCAATCAAGATCTTACCCGTAACCACCGTCGAATCTGGGTTGGCTTGCTCAACTGTCATCACAAAAGCTCTACTGGGCACAAACTGCTTTGTCTTTGGGCAATTCTTAATAACATGACCTGGCAACCCACATCTGAAGCAGACATTTTGACCAAGTCTGCATAGACCAGAGTGATTCTTCTGTCACTTGGGACTCACAGGTCTGTTGTTGTTAGCAGGAACTGCACTAATGGGTTGGATAGGTAGAGGTTTCTGCTCTTGGGTCTCTACTGATTCTTATTCTGTTTCTTGAATGGCCTCTGATCCTTCTGTTGGAAGGCCTGCCTCTTCTGGTGCCTCTCTTCTTCCACATCTTTCCAATCCCTCTCAATACGCAGGGCTCTATCAACTGCTTCTCTCTAAGTCTTAGGTACAGATAGCCTAACATTCATCTTGAACATAGGCTTTAACCCATCCTCAAAGTGGCTCAGCTTCTCTTCTGAATCATTACCAATAAGAGGCACAAAATAGCACCTTATTTCGAACATCTGCACATACTCCTGTACGGTCATACTTCCTTGTTTCAAAGTCAGAAACTCTTTCAATTCAGACCTCTTGTCTGCTGTGAAGTATTGCTCAGAATACTCGCTTAAAATCTCCCCAAGTCAGATTTGCCAAATCCACAGATAGCTTAGCTCCTTCCCACCAAATCATAGCGTCATCTCTCAGCATGTAGATAGCGCACCGAGGCCTATCCAAGTCTGTCAATTGGATATACTCAAATATAACCTCCATCGACTTGATCCATCTCTCAGCAATTAGCTTATCTGTTGTACCACTAAACTCCTTCGGTTTATGTCTTCAAAACTTCTCTTGAGGATCATCGTGGCTTGGTCCTCTACTACTAGAAGATTTGGCCATTGCCTCTGCCGGTTTGTTCTACCAACAGCCTTAGGAGTTGGGCAATACTAGCATTACTATCTGGGCTGGGTTCTTCTAAGGAGGTATTTCTTCTACCTCTTCCACGGCCAGACATCTTAATCTATAGCCCGTAATCCACCACAAATGAACATCAGAACATGCTAAATTTAAAAGACAAATGCTCTGAAACATAAAATAAAACTCACAGCTCTGGAGAAACGGTCGATGAAATCTGTCCCAACCTGAAGTGTTTGTGTTTATCTCAGGACCATGCTCTGATACCAAGTTGTGATGCCCACGCCCATGGGTGTCAATGGATTTGGGTTAAATGAAATAATAAAAGAAAAAGGAGGGCTGAATAAAAATTTTTGTAAGCTGTATTGCCTTACAAATTCGATATACAACAGTTGAATTAATGGAGCCAAAATAAAATAGCAAAAGCAGATCTGACCAACAGATTTGAATGACAGATCTGATAGAATTTCAAAGTTGCGATATTACAACTACTGGAACTCCACATGAATTCACTATTGTTGTAATAGATCTAATACAGATTGACAAAAGATCATAAACAACAACAGCTGCACGGAAAACATCGGCCATTGATAAACACATGCACCACAGCTGGTTCAGCTCCAACCGCCCGTCTGCCCCAGATCTGTCTCACCTGCACCATTAAAAGCTAATGAGCCTAGGGGCTCAGCAAGTAAAATATGAAAATAACAAGATCACTTAATGCAGGTAGACACATTCATATCTAAATATAACTTAGTTTAAAGGAAGGCATTTAAACGTAAACATCTTTCGTAAAATCATATTTGGGAAATAACCCAGACCTCGTCATAATTTTCTTGTGATTTATGTCTTAGAAGCTCTCCTTAGGTCCGTAGGCACTTGATCAAGTTACTTCTAAATTCAGTCTTTATGGCATGAAGCCCTATATGAAGGGGCAACTGACACTCTCGACGACTTCTCACCCTTCCTGTATGAAGGGGCAACTGTCACTCTCGACAGCTGCTCACCCTTTCATTTTGACCGTCTGTTATCTACGCCATAAATCCTTTAAAACTAAATATTTCTTCCTTTAAACTCAAAGCTGGTTGAAATCAGATCTGAAAATCATCAGGGTTCACTTCTTTTAAAACTCGTTTCTCTTTAAAATCTCACTGAGCATCAGACTTGACTACTGGGGGCTTATATTTGGAGTGAAAACAGATTCGGCTAACAAAATAATACTCGGGTATAAAACAGATCTTAGTCTTGAAATCAGATTTGGCTATAGAAGTGGTCTCGCTAACGGACGGTGTCGTTAGCGTGCAACAGACTTGGCTATAGAAATGATTGTCAGGCCTCGTGCACAACACATAGTTAAACCACGCAAAACAATAGTGGAAGCATACAAAAGTGGCTTAAAATATTTCGCTTTGCCTGACGATTAAAACATATAATTTAAAATACAACAATACTTAAAGTATCCCAATTTAACAACACAATTCAGTACAACTTTACAGCATTTAAACAAATACAAGTACTACCGCATACAACTGAATCCCACAAGCACAGGGCATTCCCTGGATGACAGTACTAGTACATATATGCTATACGCTAACTGGGACACTCTAACCACCTCATGGGGCACCTCTAGCTGGGTCAAAGCCACGACCAGCAGAGCAATCTGGGAAACCTGAAACAACATACAGGTAACAAACACAAGCCCCAGGACATCGAGGTCAAACCCAGTACGGAGAGCAACTGAAAAACAGCAATAGACAGTAACATATAAAATGCAGATGCTATGCATGAGGAACAGGGCAACAGCCGAAGGCTACAACCATAGCCTGGAGTCAAAGAACTCAGGCATAGATCAACAGCTGACAACAGATTCTGCAAAGATAGTGGCCACGGTGTGTGTACAAGCATATGGGAATTACCCACTCATCTCTACACCACACCCGATACCAGATGCTTCACAACTGCTCAACCTGTCGTTGCCAACTCATGAACTGTGGTAGTTAACCACTCGGCTCATAGTGGCTAACTAAACCCAGCAGGGAGATGAGAGTGCGGTACTGCCGCTCGCCCTCGCATCCTGGCACGCAACAGAATAGTAGGACAACGCAAGGCTACAAGATCTGAACTGGATATGACAGATGTATATGCAATGCAACAGCTTGCCATATAAATCACGAAACATATGCAAGCAATAACAATACAGAACAAACACAGCATCACACATTATATCCATGCCAAATCCACTCTGTAAGACAAGCTCACATTCGTACCTCAAATCTCAAATCTTTGTGCAACAATTACTACAAACAGGGTCCAAGCAACGCAGATCCACCACCTGCTAAGCCAACACAAGCAACTACTCAAGGACCGAAGCACAGAAAAGCAACATCTGGGAGCTACGAACTCAACCACCGCTATACTACACCATCTAACTCAGCAGAGAGCTCTAAACAACACAAGACGGGGTCTGAACACTTACCCCTACAAGCTAGGACGGAACCCGACGCTTATGCTAACAGACTACACAAGGGAGATGTCTTTGCACACGTCACCGGCTTCAAGCAAACGTCCGAAAGAAATATCCAAACGAAGCGTCTCAGCAAGAGGAGTCCAACGTTACCACTATTACTTCAGTCGGAGCTGTCTACCGTCGGCAATCGAAGAAGATAAGGTTCGATGAAAGGTAGCTAGTGTATCGTGACTGATTCTGCTATCGGGAAATATTCTAAGTGTCGGGACCAATAATAGAGAACAAGGCCAAGCTCCCTATTAAATCTCACTGCTGACAGAAACTGGGAACAGATCCACTGACAACTTAAACTATCACCACTGATATTCCCGCTCGCAAACAGATCTCACAACATATCTCACTCTACGCCAAAACAGATCTCTACTAACTCAAACGACGTCACAGAGAACTACTGTCGCAACTGGACACGTCACCCCGCTACTCACTGCTGAACAACTAACCAACATCTGTTCGCAACGCAACAACAGATCTCTCACACAGGTGAAGACCAACACAACTCACAGCTAAGTTTTCTTCGCTAATCCAAAACAATGTCGTTCCAACTAATCCAAATGACGACGTACCAACTAATCCAAACGATGACGTTTAGCTACTCACTGCTGAAACACGCTAGAGCGCTCTCTACTGCTCAGCGACAACTGATCTCACTACGACTGCTAAACACAACCACTCAACGACAACTGCTGACATCACTACAGCTGAACGCTAGTAACCAGCGATGACCCAGCACTCACTACTGAACAGATTCCGTGCCAAACTCTAACTCTCCAGCACTGTGAGACCTGAAATTGTAATAAAGATTAATTTTTGGATTAATCGAGTTTTTGAGGAATTCTGGGTGTTCGGAATTCTTTTTGAAGGTTTCGTTTGCATTTTCGGGTCAGAAATCACATTTAGAGCAAATCTGGAAATTTTGGAATTTTCGAGTTTGAAATCTGGTTTTGCGAGAAATCTGAACTGTTGGTGAAATCTGTTCGCATTTCGTGAAATCTGGACGTTTGATGTTGCGCTTGTGTATAGAAGTCTGCGCGGCGCATTTTTATCGTAGACGCTTGTACGTCGTCGTTTAGGAGAGATCTGGTATTTCGTTAGCGCTAGAATCTGATGTAGAGATCTGTCCCGACGTGTTTTTGTTTTGAGGGGTTTCGTTTGCATTTTCGGGTCAGAAATCACATTTAGAGCAAATCTGGAAATTTTGGAATTTTCGAGTTTGAAATCTGGTTTTGCGAGAAATCTGAACTGTTGGTGAAATCTGTTCGCATTTCGTGAAATCTGGACGTTTGATGTTGCGCTTGTGTATAGAAGTCTGCGCGGCGCATTTTTATCGTAGACGCTTGTACGTCGTCGTTTAGGAGAGATCTGGTATTTCGTTAGCGCTAGAATCTGATGTAGAGATCTGTCCCGCGTGTTTTTGTTTTGAGGGTGAAACGATGTCGTTTAGATAAGTTGCTATGGCGTCGTTTGGTGAACGCTTGAGGGAGAGATCTGTTTCGCTAGTTTAGCGTTCGAGAGATCAGATTTTAGCGAGCAGCTTTTAACACTTTGTATTTCAGATTTCACCAGCGTTTGTGTTTAGCGTTTCAGACTTCACCGTAGTGTTGTGCGAAGTTGTTTTTTAGCTCTTATTTTCCAGCATTTAGTTGTTTTTCAGATTTCACCGCGGTTTTGAGTGTTGTAGCATTTAACGTTTTAGAGATCAGATTTCTCCGTGGTTTTGGAGCGATGTCATTTTGGGGTAGAGCTCTTTAACCAGCTGTTGGATTCGTTAGGCATCAGCTGTCGCAAGATTTCGCGTGATGTTTGATCAGCCGTTAGGTCGTTCATGTTAGAGTAGATGCCCAACTAGCCAACTTGTGGCGTGTAGGTTTTATAGACTCTTGTATGAAACGATCTTTATATATGATATTCTCATTTTTTTATGGCGTTCTTTATTTTCATTATGATTATAATGTTAACAATTGTGTTGGATAAAGACCTAGAATGCATCATAGTTTATGTTAGATGTGATAGTGGGTATGACGGCTATCATGAAACACATCTAATAGCCACTGTGTATTCTGAACTCGTTCCTAGTCGATTGGGCCGTCAAAATGAGGATAAGGCCGCTCGAGTTCGAGACTAGCATCTTGCGAAGTACCATTGTTTCATTGGTAGGGAACATTGTGATGTTCTGAGCATGCAGATGGATAGTGACCTGGTGATCTATCGAACTACCCTCGTTCGGACTTTCCAAGTGGTTACCATTTGTCGAGTGGATAAGTCCGAGGTCTTGGTTGTACTGATTAGTCCTCACGACTCGAAACTTCATTGAGACTCTACATGATAGGCGTCTCACTTTGACCCATTTTCCGACTCACATGGGGTCATTAGGCGGCGGGATTGGGTGAGATCCCGATGCATGTAGGAGTCGATGCTTCGTTTGAGGATTCACCGCTCGCTCTCATGCGTGGATATCCTATGCTATCTGAGGGGATAATAGTGTATAAATCTCTGGCCAGAGTACTAGAAGTATTTTAGGTAAATGGGTTTACCTAATAACACTCGCGATGTCACTATTCGATCTCCAAGATGTATGCATAGCTATCGGATCTCTAGCGACTCTCGATTTACCAATGGTCGTTGATCTGATCGGGATATATGGATTGAAAGGACCGTATTGTACGCTAACCAAGAACCAACTGGTTCTTGCAGGCACTATCAGTGATACCTAGGGGATCATGGGGCGATGTTGCTAGGCGCTTTATCATGATCCGTTGGGCAAGTCCGAAATTGTGATTTTGGAGCCGCAATGGTTGTGGGCCCACGGCTAGCTGTATCCCTGAACCATTGAGGGTCACACAAGTACTGGATTCATGATTCCTGCACGGAAACTGAGCTCAATGTATTGAGAACTCGAGGAGGATTTTAGGGAGTGCGAATTTCTAAAAGTCAACAGAGGTCAAATTGCGATTTCCCACTGTTGAGGGGCAAAACTGTCATTTTGGACTAGGTATCTGAAAATTTTTTTTTCGAATCATGACGTTTATTTCTGGAAACTGAGTCGATCGGTCCGATCTGATCGTCGATCGGAGTTATGATGAAACCGTGGTGAATTAAACGAGCCTAATGTTCACATGGACCTAGGTTTGACCCAAGTCCATTGGGCCGGTTCAAGCCCATCTAGCCTCACGGCCACGCGCCGCCGTTGGCTCCTCCACGCGCCGCCGCCTCTTGCCGGACTTGTTCCAGCCACCGCGACGAGGAGTTTCCGTCCATGCTGAATCCGTCAAGTCTTCTAGTGCAGATTGACGGAGGAAGATTGAATCCGGTCGTGGACCTATTGGAGGATCTACCGCCGCCTACATTTTGAAGTGCCGGTTTCCTCGCGAAACTGGTCGGAGCCAGGCGCCTAGACGCCAGCAAGGTAAGTATCTACGAACACCCTATGAATGTTTGTAGATTTTATTGAATGTATTGAACACTTTCCGGGCAATTTTGTTTTTCCGCTGCGCCCCGGGAGGTGGGATCCGGATCCGCCATCGTGTTTCCACAGTTTAGCTATTGGCCGTTTTTAGTGACCAGCTGTTGGTTTATCCAGCTGCTGATTTGGGTATATATTTAGTGTCGGCTGATTGTGTCTGTGAACGTTTTATTCAGATTTCATGCGTGCATAAATTAGAAGCGCTGGCCTTCAATTATTGAAACAGATCCCATACTTAGCGATTTTTCTCCCAACTTTCGTTCTTCGCTTCTAACCCTCGGGTACTGTTCACCATGAGCTTCTCCGGCGAATTCCCGTCGATTCCGGCCACCGTTTGTCACGTTTGAGGTAGGGTTGGACTCCTCTCGACAAGCTCTTCCTCTCGACAAGCTCTTCCATTCCTTACTGATTTTAGAGGTTTTCGTTGGCTGGAACAAAAGTACGAAGCTGCTATCTTCGGCAGTGTGTTTGTGCGTGCAGGTAGCCTTTCGGTTTTAGCTTTGAGATCTTGTTCCTAGCCTTTATTTCAGCTCCCTGTTGAGTAGAATTGTTGAATTTGAGTTCTGGTTTTAGTGTATAGTTTCTGGTCGTGAGTTGTTGTGATTGGCCGTGAGTTTTGGTTGTGTTTCCCTGAAATCTTGCGTGTGGTTTCAACAGGTTTCAACCAGTTTTTTCGAGGCTTGAATTGTGTAATTGTTACACCGAATCAGGTATGGATTTGGAGCTTGTATTACAGCGAGGCTATGGCTTGGATAATTTGTGAGATGGCTATGTTGGATTGGCGTGTATGATTGCTGTTTGTATATTGTTGTGTTGCATTTGTTATATGCTAGTTGCATCAGCTGTTGCATACACGCATGCCATTCTATTCCAGCTATTGCAGCCATTGTTTCGTTGTTGTTGCTCTGCTTTCTTACCAGGATGCGAGGGCGAGCGGCGATACCGCACTCATCTCCCTACTGGGTTTGTTAGCCCCTATGCGCCGAGTGGTTAACCTACCACAGTTCATAGGTTGGGCCACGCAGGTCGAGCTGTTTGATGCATCTGGTATTCGTGCTCTGCTTTCTTACCAGGATGCGAGGGCGAGCGGCGATACCGCACTCATCTCCCTACTGGGTTTGTTAGCCCCTATGCGCCGAGTGGTTAACTACCACAGTTCATAGGTTGGGCCACGACAGGTCGAGCTGTTTGATGCATCTGGTATTCGGGTGTGGTGTCAAGGCGAGTGGCTCATTATCACACTTTGAACACACCCCGTGGCCACTGTTGTTGCAGATTCCGTTGAGCTGTGCATTGAGTTCTTTGGCTTCCTTCCTTGGTTGTAGCCTCCGGTTGTTGTTCCTGGTCTCATGCATAGCATCTGCATTTTATTTACTTCTGTTTTATAGTTGATCTCCGTACTGGGGTTTGACCCCATGTCCCTCTGGGGCTTGGTTGTTTTCCTTGCCTGTTTTGTTGTTCAGGTTTCCCAGGTTATTCAGCTGGTCGTGGTGCTGACCCAGCTAGAGGTGCCCCAGGAGGTGGTTAGAGTATCCCAGTAGCGTAAATCATATATTTATGTATCAGTATTGTTTGCCAGGGGATGCCCTGTGTTTTTGTTGTAGCTTGTGACGTTCGGTTGTGGTTGTTACCAGGTGTCTGATACATGTTGATGCTATATTGTTTGTCGTGGGCTTGTAGCCTTTGGTTTGTTGGTTTTGTTGTTAAACTGGGATTACTTTGAGTATCGTACTATTTTAAATTATATTTTTTAAAACCGTCAGGCCAAAAGCAAAAAATTTTACCCGCTTTTTTTGTAGCTTCCGCTTGTGTTTGCGTGTTTTATCTCTGTTGTGAGCACGAGGCCTGACAAGAACTGTTCTAAGGACTAAAACAAAACCCGATAGCTTCTCCAAGCATAACAACTCAAAGCTGATCACCCAGATTCGATCACGCTCAAATCTGATCCCAATAAAACCCGATTAATTAACTCAATTAATCTCATCAGCTTTCGGGTCTCACAATGATAGCGCTAGCATTGAAGCAGATTTGGTTATAGAATAGTAACGCTAGCATGGAACAGATTTGGCTTCAGGGTCGATATCTCTAGAGGAAAAATAGATTTTACTGCAGTAAACAGTATGTAGGTACGAAACACACTTCATATGTGGGAAACAGATTTGACATGAAAAATCAGATTTTACTATAGAATCATGTTGCTAGCGTAGAAAAATAGATTTGGCTATTGGACTAGTGCTGCAGCGTCACGAACGACATCCAAAGATACCAGTTCCGCTATCAAACCAAAATAAAATCCCGATTCGACCAGCATCGCCGATTTCTTGGAGTCAAGTCCAGACGTCGCCATTCACCAGAAAGAAGAACTTCATACTCGTACCATAAACTAGAATCTGTAAGCTCAGTGGTTTTGAAATCAACCATATCTTCATTGAAACATGCTAGAGAGTTTTTAAAACAGCGAACATTTCTATACCCGAACTTTCATTTTCGTAACCAAGCATGAACATAACGTAGCTATATCTTGAACTTAAACAGGCAAGCAAACACAGAACTGAGGAAAAACAATATATGCTTTAATGGTGTAGCAAAGAACCTGCTTTTACTTGCCTTAACACTGGAGACACGAAGACAGCTGGTTCCTGCAGAAATCCTCCTCGGGCATTCAACGACGAGCTCTTTAGAAATGTTTGAGATAACGAGAGGGAGAGAATTCTTTGACAAGTAAAATAAGATTCATTTCCACAAAATCATGAATATACGGCAGTGCAGTTGTAGTAGGTAAAGTACCATGATTAAGCATGGCTTACCATGCCTTTAATTTTAAAATTTGATAAAAACTCCCTCTCATAGTTTAAATTTTGCAAATTTGCCAATGACATTGGAAAGAGACAATTTGCTCATTAAAATTGATTTCGAACGTAATTTGAAATCTATTCGTGTTTTATGCTTGGGGCGAAATCTGCCTGGGAACCTTCTGCGCCGTATCTCAAATCTGAGATAAAGGAAATCAGCTTTTTAAATAAATAACATGAACTTAAGCTGAAATCTCAACATGGAAATATCAACATGACCATTAGAATAAAAAGGGTTAAAATTGTTGTCCTATGGATTTTGGGGCGTTACATTTCTTTACCAGCTTAGCTCTATGGAGACTGATCGGGTACCCCTTGCATACAGATTCTTCCTCTGCTCCATTTGCGAGGGTCACCTCGAGCTCGTCAGCCTCTCACAAAATCAGCTCGTATATTTCAGTTGACCTCCCAGCTGGTCTCTGGTCTGGTCGCTCAATTGATTTCTTCATACTGTCTTGCAATCAAATATGCATTTGATCACTGTGCTTGTACTCGGCTTAGCACTCAATCATGACACTTGTACGCTGCACTTGATCTGCGCTTGAACAGTTCTACTCTTCACTGACTCTCGCTGCGCTTGATCACTGCTCTTCTATTTCATCAAGCTGGTGAGCCAGCTTGATGCTTCCTGCGCTCTGGATCTCTGCAGTACCTGCATTGCATCTTATGTTGGACCAGCTTGGGCGTCCCCTTACCGTTCCAACTTAGATGTTCTTCGCTTGACCAGCTTGGGCGTCCCCTCACTGTTCCAGCTTGAACATCTCTCTGTGTCCTCAATCAAGTGCACTTCACATAGCACGTAAACTGTTTGTCAAATATAAGCAGGTTTTGTGTTAATCAAAATTCAGATTCTGATCTGCAGAAACAGATCCAACAAAGCTGCTTCGTTCTTGTTTGTTCAGATCATATCTTTGTTGCTGTGATCCGTTCTGTGCTGCTCCATCTTAGACCTTAGAGCTGATCTTAACGATGCTTCCTCTAAGCTGTTTCTACTCTAATCTGCTCTGTTCTTCTTTGTACAACTCTGAGTTGTTTCGTTCTTTTTTGTACGGCTCTGAGCTGTTTCGTTCTTTTTTGTACGGCTCTGAGCTATTTCAATCTTCTTCAATCAGCTCTGAGCTGTTTTGTTCTTCTTGATTTAGCTCTTAGCTGTTTGTGTTCTACTACGATCTGGTTGTCTGAGTTGAACTTCCCTGAGCTGATACGCTCTAAGCTGATCGAATCTTCTAAGCTGATCTTATTCTTCGCTAAACTACGCACTTTGTTTATACAACGCACTTCTTCAGCTCAGAGCTCTTGTCCGATCTGATCTGCTACAGCGCACTTCTTTAGCTCGTAGCTCTTGTCCGATCTGATCTACTACAGAGCACTGCTTTAGCTTGTAGCTCTTGTCCGATCTGATTTGCTACAGTGCGCTGCTTCAGCTCGTAGCTCTTGTCCGATCTGATCTGCTACAGCGCACTAATTCAGCTCGTAGGTCTTGTCCGATCTGATCTACTTCCATCTTAGACCTACACACTCGTGTAGATCTTCAGTAACATAAGAGCAGGTTACATGTTCATCAAAATCCAGATCTGATCATCTTGGAGAAATTCAAGTAGACCAGCTCAGTCTATCAGATTAGAACATAGTTCTAACTAAACCAACTTTTCCTATCAGCTTGGAACCTCATCCTTAGCTGTCCAGCACGACATGTCCAAAGGAACGTCCAGAAAAGTTTTCTTTGGAGCTGCTTTTGTACATCCCAGAAATTTTGAAAGAAAACTAACTCCAACTTTCACAAAGCTTTTTCCAACAAATTCTAAAAACAAAACTCCAGCAAACCAATAATTCACCATGAAATCATGAAAAACTTCAAAACCTTTTTCAAACCTTTAAAACTGACTCAACATGCAAGAAGAATCAATATATGATTTCCATGATGTAGCAAGAAATAGAATTTACTTGCCTTAAACAACGATTGAAAGAGATTTATCCGGTCTTAAACAACTCACAAGCACAACCGGTCACTTCAAAAAGTTGAAGCTTCGGTCCGTTTCCTTTCTCAGAGCACCTCTTCTCAAAAGTTTTCCTCTACGTGAAGTATTGTGAATGATGGTAAATAGTGCTTTTACATGTATTTATATGAAAATCTCAAAAATATTTTAATTAAAAACACTATTATTTAAAATGCTACTATCATTTTTATAAGTGCTAATCTATTTTCAAAACAAAAGCCTGGACCGAACCGGTTTATATAAGAAAACATCTTAGAGATGAACCGTGCTTGCTTTGCTCACCTGGACAGCTCCATAAAACACCGTGCTCCTAAAATGAAACAAAATCAGAATAAACAAAATCTATTAAATGCTAAAATCACAATATGATCCTTCGAAACTTTTATATTTTTGGATTTATGGATTTCTACGCATTACAGAATCTCTAGCGACTCTCGATGTAACGACCGGACTTTTCTCAAAAGAAATTTAGAAATTTGGGGTTCGAATTGAAAGACCCAAAAATTTCAATCTTAATAAACATAAAAGTCGTTACTAAATTCTGGACTAAATTGCGAATAAACACAATTCGTTGCTGCTGAAATGCGGAACAAAGGAAACAATGACGTGAGCGGAAGTAATACCAAATTTTGATAAACACTTTTCATATTAAATGAAGAAAATCAGCTGCAAGGGTAAACAAAACGCTCAACTAAATCCTCAGCTGATCATAAAAACACACGCGGAACTGATCCAACAGCTGATAGGAATGCGAATGAACTTGCATATATCTTTACACCAAAAGTTCATACAGATTTCTACAAAAATGAGGAACTAGAAATCTGTTAACATACAAACCCATAACTAAAGTCCTGTACATCAAAATCAAAAAGGAACAACGAAATATGTCCACGATAAACACCACTGTCCAACCAGCCACTCTCCATCCAGCTCCTTACTGCCCCTTACCTGCACTCAATGAAAACTAGTGAGCCAAAGGCTCAGCAGGTAAAATCTGGAATAGCAAAATCATGCAATAGAAACTGAAACTGGAATCTGGAAGCTGAATACATAACTGAAATCTGAATACGCTTTGGAATGACAAGCGCAATAATATATATCTGAGAATTCTGATAGAAACTGAAAGCATAAAACATAATCAAATTCTGAAAACATTTTCTTTAAACATTCTCTGGAGCTGTGATTAAAATCACACTTGAGCTCTTCTGAAATTATGACAACACTTTAAACATTTTGGTCCAATTCGTTTGATCAAACTCCTGATATCAATCTCTAGCACTATGGCTCATGGTGAAGGGATATACAGATCCGTCGACCTATACACCTGATCCTTCCTCTGTTGAAAGGGCACACGGTTCGTCAGCCGCGCACTCACCCTTCTTCTGGGGACCCTCTTTGTTGTCATAACTTAAAATATTTTCTAAAACATCGTTCTGCTCTTTCTTTTCTTTCTAAAAAACTTTCTGGTTTTTGAAGAACAGCCGAAGCCATCTTCCTTTCTTTAAAATCTCATAATCATGCAAACAGAATTGAATATATGCTTTCACTGAGTGAGCAAGAAACAGAGTTTACTTGCCTGAATTCTTGAACACAACTGTAGTAGAAATCCAGCAAATCACCAACACTCCGATCGCCTCCTTTAAAAAGCTTTAAAACTTTTGCTCGGTTTCTTATAGAGAGAGCACCGCTTTGAACTAATTTGTTTTCAAGATAATGATGCATGAAGCAGCTAACATCCTATATATATGATTTAAAATGCCTAAGGAAGAAGAAACGCATTTAATTCAATATGTCGAAGCTTTCTAAAAGTGTGCTCTGTTTTAAAATAAAATGATGCACATGAAAACCGAACAGTTTTAGTTAAAACAAAAGGATTCGATCGACTTGCTGTAATTGGCTAAACAGCTGCTGCAATAGTATTCTAACATCTGGAATTTAGCTCTTAAATGATAAAAAGCTAAACAATATATATCTGAATTCTGAAACTCGATAGAAACAGAGTTTAATAGAATAGCATTGTAATTCCTCAATCTCAAATCTTTCTAGTTTGTGGCCTCTAAAATATCTGGGCATTACAACCTACCCCCCTTAACAAAATTTCGTCCTCGAAATTTCTTACTTAATGAGATCTGGGTAGCTTTTCTACAAATCATAATCACTTTCCCAT
>KV013958.1:25326-56909 GCA_001598015.1 Dorcoceras hygrometricum
ACGGGCCCCGATGATCACGGACCGATGATTTCCCGGTTGATAGACCGTGGTATAGAGGCTGATTTGAGTTGCCAGTTGATAGACTGGTCTAGCTATCCGACTTTTTGATAGCCCTCATGCATTCATAGCATTGATTATAGCTTGTTGTATGTTTTCTGCTTTGATAGCTCTTCGTACTGAGGCTTGACCTCGTATTTCTTTTCCTGCTTTTGTTGTTTGGGTCTGTGTTACCCATTTGCAGGAGTTTCAGGTAACCAAGCTGGACCGAGTGGAAGTTCAGTTGGTCGATCCCCGCATCCTTGAGTCCCAGTTTATTTATTATATGTATTTAACCGGGGGATGCCCCGTGTTATCATGTATTTGGGGATCTATCTTTTGAATTGATTTATGTGGTTACTTGCTGTATTGAGTTGATTTAACTTATATTTTGAATATCGAATATTTTGAACGTATGATTTGAAGTTCAGGCCTTTGTATTTCGAAAAATTTTTAAGCCCTGATTTTAAGCTTCCGTAATTATGCGCTTATTATGTGTTAATTTTTGGTAATTAGCACGGGGCCTGACAAACTGTCTCTTCCTCAGAAATGTCAACTGCAATCTCTGCCCTCTGTACATCAACACTCTCAATAACATTCTCTACAGATGGTTGTTCGTCAACAACTGTATCTCTCCTCTGTTCCTCAATAACATTCTATAAAGCTGATTCCTGCTCAACAACAGTTTCACCAGTGACCTCTACAGTGACCGGTGTCTCAACATTCTCAAAATTCTCATCATCAGAGCTTTTTGGCAACCTCAACCTCCGTTTCTTCGATTTTCTCTTAGGGACGGAGGGTTGCTCGACTGGGGCAACTGGAGTTGGCTCAATTATCTAAAGAGGCACTACTTCCTGTGCAACAGGAAGAATCTCCAGATTTTCTTTCGAAGAAACTGATTTACCCTTCGTCGTCCTTTTCTTCATCACGACGGGTTTAGCCGCAGCAACAGCTGGTCTCTTTTTAGATGCAGCCTTTTTTATGGGTGTTTTCTTCACCCTTGGTTCATAGGCCACCTCCTCTCCAGAACCTTTTTCATTAATCACAACATACCTTTGAACTGTCTTCTCCGTCATAATTCTGGGGGAAGGAAATGCTTTGAAGTCCCCCAACTCTAATCCCGGTACGTCCTTCAAAACAACACAAATTTGAATGGCAAAGCCCTTAGCTTGCCTCGAACCCGGAGTAGCCATATCCTTGAGGATATCAAACAGCAACCTGCTCCAGTTTATCTTCACACCGCTAATGATAGCAGTCATCAACAAGAACCGTTCACGAGTGACTGCGTCGAAAGACCCTGCTTTTACGAAAATGGTTTTCGCCAGAATGTCACTGAGTAGGCGAAACTCAATATTCATTTCCCTATTTTTACAAGAGGTGCTCACTTGTTCACCAGAGTCTGAAACAATACTCCTCACTTCAAAAACAAGATCCTTAGGGACTTCAGACAGTCCGTCAACCCATCCATCGGCAGTTGAAATGCCCCCGCAAATACATTCTCAGAAATTTCCACTGTCATCCCTCGTATGGTGCTGACCACCATTCCATCCCTTACAGAACTATTCTCAAAGAACTCTGTTAGAGCAGCTTTGTAGTAAATGGCGGGACACCCCAGAAAGTCTTTCAAACCAGTCTCTACAAGAGCTTCAAACACTGCTACAAGTCCTGCATCATCCATGGCAAGGACTGAGTCGAAAGAGATGTGTTGGCTGTTGCTTATCAGTGCGGATGCCCTTGCAGTAGTTGAAAGAGTGCAAGAACAAGTGGAAGTTTTTCTGCAAAAGAACACATGAAAAGCACAAGAGCAAGAGATGCAATAGATAATATTCGCAAGGTAAGTGTAAATGAAAATGGGAAACTCCGTAAATAACTATGGAAGAGTAAGCGGCGAGGGAAAGAGAAGATGTATATGTGACGATAGAAATTATGACAACCACGTGTCAATCATCCGACGATGCGTACAATATTTTGAAATGATTTTGAAAATATTTTGTCAAAATTGCGAAATAGAGAAATTATTTTAAAAAATGATTTCAAATTTTAACCACGAGGGTGAAAAGGTAAATCACTAGTTGGCGCCAATGTGGCATAACGTCACAGTTCATTTTAATATATCGCTGAGGGTAGAGCAAGATCTGATCACAAATGTGCATCAGCTGTGTATATGTGACATCTGTGTATGTCCAGATCCCACATATTCACCTGACTTAGCGCTTAACAATTCAGATCTTGGTTACCCCTACGACTGATATTCTTCCGACGCAAGATGCTTGCCTCAGCTAAAAGTCTTCGCGTTCCCCTTGAACAAAAGACTCGCAGCTGAGGTATACAACAGCTGACAACCTGCAAATTGTTAGCACACAGACTATTTCAAACTCCAGCCGGACGTCTTTTCTTTAGCCCATGGTCCCTTATGAAATGATTCCTGATGTCTATGTGCTTTTGTCTTGAATGCAGTACTGGATTTTTGGGTGATCGCGATGGCACTTGTGTTGTCACAGAGAATGGGCGCTTCAAAAGCATCAATGCCATAGTCCTTCAGCTGGTGTTGAATCCATAGAATTTGAGCACAACAGCTGCCAGCTACTAGGTACTCCGCTTCAGCTGTGGACGTTGCAATGGACGTCTGCTTCTTACTGAACCAGGAAATCAGTCGATCCCCTAAAAATTGACAAGTCCCACTTGTGATTCTACGATCAATCCTACATCATGCGTAGTCTACATCGCTATAACCGATTAATTGAAAGCCTGAGTCTTTGAGATACCAAAGACCCACGTTGGAAGTGCTTTTCAAATATTTTAAGATGCGTTTCACGGCTATATAATGTGATTGTTTAGGCTCTGCTTGAAATCTAGCACACATACAGACAGCAAACATGATGTCTGGTCTGCTAGCAGTTAAGTACATCAGGGAGCCAATTATACAGCGATAAAGAGATACCTCAATGGCAGTACCAGCTTCATCTTTATCCAGTTTGATTGAGGAGCTCATTGGGGTTGCAGCCGCTGAGCAATTGTCCATGTCAAATTTCTTCAGTAGTTCTTTCGTATACTTAGCTTGGTTAATGAAAATTCCATTCTCCAACTGTCTCACTTGTAATCCCAGAAAGAACGTCAGCTCCCCCATCATGCTCATCTCAAATTTGTCCTGCATTAACTTGGAAAACTTCTGGCACAATTTGGGGTTAGTTGACCCAAAAAAAATATCATCAACATATATTTGTACCAGTAAGACATGATCAACTTTAACAAATTTGAATAAAGTCTTATCCACTGTGCCTATTGCGAAATCATGCTCGATTAAGAATTTGGACAGTGTATCATACCAAGCTTTGTGTGCTTGCTTCAACCAATATAGAGCTTTATCCAATTTATAAACTTGGTTTGGATATGTATGATCTACGAAGCCAGGAGGTTGTGCAACATACACTTCCTCTGTTAAGATGTCATTAAGAAATGCCCTCTTAACATCCATCTGAAAGACCTTGAAGTCTTTGAATGCTGCATATGCTAAAAACATGTGTATTGCTTCTAATCTAGCTACAGGGGCAAAGGTTTCATCAAAATCTATTCCTTACATTTGCCTAAATCCCTGAGCTACCAGTCTAGCTTTATTTCTAGTTACTATTCCATCTTAATTCAGTTTGTTCCTAAAGACCCATCGAGTTCCTATAACTGAATGATTAGAAGGTCTAGGTACAAGTTTCCATACATTGTTACGCTTAAACTGATTTAATTCTTCTTGCATAGCGTCTATCCAGCTGGGGTCAGCTAAGGATTCATCTAATTGCTTAGGTTCTATATGCGAGATGAAAGCTGAATCAAAATTATCATGCAATAGCTGGCTTCGTGTGCGAACAGGAGAGTTAAAGTTACCTATGACCTGCTCAGGTGGATGATTTCTATTCCACAGAAGATCAGATCCAATGGGATTTGCTCCTTGTTGCATTTGAATGTCTGGCTGGATAGGAACTGCTGGATCAGCTGACACCAATTGATGTTTTTCATTGTTGGCTTGTGCGTCAGGTTCCAGCTGTTGAGATTGTTGTTCCATGTGAGCTAGATTCAGCTCTTGTATCAGTTGATGGTCTGGATACCAGTTGATGTGATGTGCTTGCGACTGATACTTCAGATGTTGGTCTTGATACAAATTGATATGCGCTTGTATATTGTGCATCAGATGTTGGTTGATGTGCTGAGATTTCTGGTTGTGCAACATCTGACCGAGAAACATCTATTCGAGCACGTCTGTTTGGACATTTTGTGCATGCGTTGCTTCAGCTCCAGAAGCTGGTACACTTGGAGAGATCTGATCCTGTGTAGAGTCAATGTTAGTCAAATCGATTACTATTGGATTACCTATCAGATCTTGTTGTGCGTTGTTAAGCGGTGTGTCCAGTGCTGGTTCCATCTCTGCTGAATATCTTTGTGGTGCCACGTCATCATCTGAGTCATCAATGCTGGATGATTCAAGACGTGTACATAGATCATTGAGGCTTGCAGCTGAGTTGGATCTAAAGTTGTCTCATCAAAGACAACGTGTGCTGACTCTTCAACAGTTAGACTTCTATTGTTGAATACTCGATAAGCCTTTCTCACTGCTGAATAGCCTAGAAAGATACCTGCATCAGATTTTGCATCAAAAGCTGTTAGGTGCATTTTGCCATTATTACGAATGAAACATCTGCACCCAAACACCCTGAAATAAGATATATCAGGTTTCTTGCCATGCCAGATCTCATATGGGGTTTTACCGTGAAACTTATTAATCATAGATCTGTTCTGAGTGTAGCAAGCTGTGTTAACTGCTTCTGCACAGAATTTTTGTGAAATACAAGAATAAGCAATCATAGATCTAGCAGCCTCTTTTAAAGTACGATTTCTCCTCTCAGCAAGCCCGTTCTGCTGAGGAATTCTAGCTGTTGAAAGCTCAAGCTTTATCCCAATGTCTTCTAGATAAGAAGTTAATTTATGATTTAAAAATTCAGTACCATGATCACTTCTTATCCTGTTGACTGTATAAGATCTGTCATTTTGCAAACGTTTTAAAAGAGGTATCAGCTGGTCAGCGGTATCAGATTTTGCCTTTAAAAAACAACACCCAAGTAAATTTCTAAAATCATCAATAACAACTAGGGTGTAGTTCGTTCCCCCTAAGCTAGTTACGGGTATAGGACCAAAAAGATATATATGCAAAAGCTCTAAGCTACGGGAAGAACGTTTACCGCCTTTCTTTTTAAAAGTAGATTTTATTTGTTTACCAAGCTGACTTGTGGCACAGATCGAAAAATTGATTTTGGGCAGACCAGAAACCATTTCATGCTGACTCAAATGAGCAAGTGTTTTAAAGTTTAGATGGTTCATTCGCTGATGCCACAACCAGCTCTTGGAAGTGTTGGCTGCTAAGAAAATTTTTTCAGATCCCATGGGTTCTGACCAATTGATAATGTAAGTATTCCCCGATCTTTTACCTACCAATACAGTCAGTCCTTCTGGGCTCTAAACTGTGCATGTGTGCTGTTGGAAATTAACTATGTAACCCTTGTCACATAGCTGACTAATACTAATCAAATTATAACGTAGATTATCAACAAATAAGACATCTGATATAGAAATGTTACCGTGGATAAGCTTACCCTTACCCACAGTGTTACCATGAGCGTTATCACGAAACACAATTTTCGCTCCTTTGTGTGGTATAACATCTGTTAGCAGCTTTTGGTTTCCAGTCATATGTCTTGCACAGCCGCTGTCCAGGTACCATATGGTTGATTCATCAGCAGCTTTGTACCTGTCGTCCTGCAATCACACAAACAGATTTTGATACCCAATTTTACTTGGGTCCAGATAATATTACCCCTTTCGGGACCCATACTTGAATTACTTTGACAGCTTTACCAGTATGATAGTCCATAAGGGTCTGTGCATAAGTACTGTGAGATCTGTTGAGTTTAGATTTGATATTTTGACCAACTGGATCTCTTCTCGGCTGAATATTTTTCCAAACAGTTTGACCTTCCTAGAACCACGCCTGGGCTGGTGAGAAACAAACGACTTAGAACCAGCTTTCGCTTTATCTTTGTCAAGTCTGTTTTTTAGCCAACCAGACTTTGAGCTCTCGGCTTTGTCATAGCCAATGCCAACTTTTCCTTTGTTATTCAATTTCTCTGAGATCTGGTCATCATACCTTACCGACTCGCATGGATCATGTATCACACTAGCTTTGACAAAGCTCATTTTGTTGAACTTGTCATACACCAGCTGTGACTGAGTACTTGTTTCTCCAGAGCTGCTTTCACTAACATTGAAACCCAAGCCAATTCTATCACTTGCTGGCTTCTGAATTTCAAACAGCTTATCTAGAGAAGCATAAGACTTTGTCCAGGAGCTCATCACTTCATTTAATCTTTCGTTTTTAGCTCTGATCTCACTAGATTCATTTCTCAACAATTCATTCTCAGTCATCAGCTTATTCACTTCGATCTGCAAACTGTCAGCTTCACCAAGTTCAACAGTACTAGGTTCTACTGAACTATTTTTCAAATCAGCGTTTTCAGTCTTAACTTCCTCGAATGCATGAGAAAGCTTCTTGTACTCTTTGACCATATAATTAAGTGCACTGATAAGGTCTTCTTGTGTAAATTCAATATTGTAAAAGTCAAATACCTCGTCATCTGAAGTTCGATCAGCCATGAGACAGTGAACTTCCTCCTGTTCACTATCGTTGGATGAGGAACTACTGGATGTAGAATCTGAATCTGTATCAGCCCAGCTTTTGTTGCTTTCCTCAGCAACCAGTACTTTGCGATAATTCTTGCGGCTGGGTCTTTTATCACCTCTTGTCCTCATCCTCCTATCTTTCGATCTTTCCTTGGATCTATCATCTGTTTTCTCATCTTGTTTGTATCGATCCTCCTTCTTTTCATCTCTCCTGTATCTATCTTCCTTCTTGGGCCTGTTGCAATCAGCTGTAAAGTGCCCTGGACGTCCACAATTAAAACAGTTCATATCAGATGCAATTTTATCATTTTTATTATTAAGGAGTAGAAGGGTTGTAGGATCTTCTCAAGTATTTCCCAAACTTCTTAACGAAGAGGGACATGACGTCGTTGCTGAGTTGATCACCTGTCTTGCTAGTGCTTGGAGAGCACTGTTCAGATTTTGTAGCTGCTAGTGCTTTGGTCGGCTGGGATGTCGAGGGTCCAGCTTCTGCTCTTGTTTCCAACTCAAACTCGTAAGCTTTAAGGTTGGCGAATAGATCATGTAGTTCCAGCTTATTCAGATCCTTCGACTCCCGCATCGCCATCGTATTCACGTCCCATTCCCTGGGCAGCGCTCTCATCACCTTCAATGCCAACTCTCTGTTGCTATACTCTTTTCCCAGACTTGTCAGTTCAATGACAACGGAACTGAAGCGTTCATCAAATTCAGCCATCGTCTGGCCATCCTTCATCTTAATCGACTCGTACTTCTGTTGAGCCACCGTCAGTTTGTTTTCCTTCGTCTCGTCGTTTCCTTTGCAAATTTGGATCAGCTTTTCCCATATCTCTTTAGCAGTGGCACATGTTTTGATCTTGCTGAACATGTTCTTATCCAGCGTCTTGTAGAGGATGTCCCTGGCCACGTTGTCCAGATTTGCTTTCTTTTTGTCCTCATTGGTGTATTCATGTCTACTCTTTTCAAGATACTGAGGTTCGTCGTTAGATATTGCAAATGCTAAGTTTGGCTTCATTATCTTCATCAGCCCTTCAGTGATAACTGACCACATGTCGTCATCCTGAGCAGCCAGATGCACCTGCATGCGAATCTTCCAATCATCATAGTCCTCCTTAGAAAACATGGGAATATTGTTGTGAGAAGTCGACATTTTAAAGTATGATAAACACAAACAACAGACTGTTCAATAACTTAGATGCGCAGGCTCTGATATCAATTGATAGGATCAATATGGCTCGAAAAACAGCTGTAGGAGTTCAGAAGGGGGGGTTGAATGAACTCCTAGGTATTTTAAATTTTCTAAACCTTTTTAAAACAAGTTTTACAAGCACCCGCTTAACTTAAATCCCAGTTACCAGATTAAAGATATCTCAGTCCAAATGCTGATTTCTTGGCTAACAATATATGTGCGGAAATAAGCCAATCAATCAGTGAACAGTTAAAGCAGTAAATAAATGCAGTAATGTAAAAGTTTAAGGGATAAGATATTTGTTTATGGAAGTTCGGATATCAATATCCTACGTCTCCCTTTCTTCCTTTTCAAGAAGGTTCCACTAGAAGATTTGATGGTTACAGGCCTTCTGCAAACATCCGGTCACCGAGCCTCGCTCCAGGTGAACTCCTAGCAACACCAAATAATAAGCAGATGCAGCTGCTGTTTACAACACTTAGTATTTTCTTCTCAAACGGCTTTGTGAAGCACGTTTGTTACAGGCTCAACAATTAATGAAACAATGAAATAAAAATCTATTGAGGCTGTAAATCTTCTGGTTTCTAACACTAAAAACTCGATTACACAAGGTAACCAGAAGATGAACTCTAAGGTATTTTCTGTGAAATCTGGATTGACTGTTCTTAGAGTTTTGAGAGCTTTTAGGTAAGTGATGTTCATAGACAAGCGATAAGCTCGAGAGCAATGGATGAAGAATCGCAGAACGACGGAGAGTAAGCAAGAGATTCAAGAAAGATCTTCAGTTACAAATTCCAGCTCTTTTTGTACTATTTACCCAAAATAATACTGACGTTGTCTCCTTAATTCCAGGCATATGTACGATCTCAATCTTCACCATTGATTCTTTCCATTTTAAATATATGATTGTGTTTTAATCAGTTCATCGCTTGCGCCTGAAATTTCTTCAATTTCTTTCATCGTTGTTTATGAAGACGTCGCTGTTACAGCTGAAAAAGAAAAATGCATTGAAGAACTTGCAACAGCTGAGTGCTTTTAACGCTTGAGTTATTCCAACAGCTGAATGTAAGAAGACATCTGAAATATCCCCATTTTGTAAAATAGTGTAGAGAGATGTATGTGAACACTGCGTAATGGCTGGTTGTATCGACTGAAGGCTCCAACGTCTGAATGCTAACTAACGGCTGAATTCACGCAAAACCCAACGTCTGAATCCTAGCGCTAAACCAAACGCTGTCGTTTCGACTTATCCAAACGATGTAGTTTTGCTAACGTTTAGAAACACGCTAACACTTGAAATATTGCGTCTGATATCATAACAACAACTGAATCCCAATGACTGAATATACTGAACTTCTGAAACATATACCCAACGTATGAATTCAAATCAACTGTAGTCAACATCTGAATCCAATTCAGAATCTGATAGCCCGTGAATATACAACGTCTGAAATCTTTACGTCTGCAATAATTCAACCCAATATCTAAAATGAACTTAGCTCCAAATACGTAGCTAATAATCTTCAATGTATGTCTGTCCAGATGTTATCTTTAATACTTGTCTTATTTTGTTATCACCAAAACTAATAAATTTTATTTTAACATTGAGCCTGTATTCTTTGAGACATGATATTGTGAGTCGTGATTTGCCGGCTGAGTCTCCGTGCGCAGAAATCACGACTGAATTTGAGTGAATGCCACTCAGTCTGGATTGCTCAGCAGTCGAATCTCCAGAGGTTCAAGCCTCGAGGAAAGCAGTTTAGGAGACAGTCGAATTTGAGTTCTTCGGGTTTCGTTAGCTCTGGTGGTAGTGGCTCTGGAGGAGTGTCATGTGGTCAGTGCGGAGGTAGGCATATGACTTCTCAGTGCCGTGGAGTTCAGGGTCTATGCCATAAGTGTGGGCAGCCTGGACATTTCGCTAGAGTGTGTCCTTCGATGGGGGGACAACCTTCGAACCAGTCACATCAAGGTTCAACTGGTGGTTCTTCGTAGATAGCACAACCTTTTGCCCAGTCCCAACGATCAGGATTCCAACCACGAGAACCGTCTAGGTTCGTAGGATCTTCTAGACCTCAGTTTTCGGGACCTCTACAAGCTCAAGTGAATGCCTTGACGAGAGAGCAAGCTGATGATATACCTGGAGGAGTTATTGCAGGTACTTGTGCTATCTTTGACTTTCCTGCACGAGTTTTGTTTGATACTGGAGCATCACACTCTTTTATATCTGATTTGTTTGTATATGAGTGTGGGTTTAGTTCTACCCCACTGTGTGATGTTCTATCTGTTTCTACTCCTGCTGGTGTGTGTTGATGTCTCGTGAGGTGGTTTTGGATTGCATTATTAGATTTGATGAGAACATGTTGGTGACGATCTGATTTCTCTGGAGACTTGAGATTTTGATTGGATTGCATTATTAGATTTGATGAGAACATGTTGGTGACGATCTGATTTCTCTGGAGACTTGAGATTTTGATTGTATCTTGGGTATGGATGTGTTGTCTGTTTATAGAGAGACTGATGATTGTTTCCATGGTGTAGTGAGGTTTAGACCTTCGTTGGGAGAAAAGTGGGATTTCTATGGTGCTGACTCACGATCGAAGATTCCACTAGTGTCTGCCATGGAGATGTTTAGTCTGTTGTCTCTAGAGAATTCAGGTTTATGATCTATGCCCTTGATGTTTCCCAAGAATCGCAGATAGACTTGAGTGATGTCCCGATTTCTCGAGAGTTCCCAGATGTTTTTTCAGATGAGATTCCTGGATTTCCTCCGAGACGGGAGATTGATTTCAACATTGAATTGGTGCCACGGACAGCCCCAATCTCGAGAGCTTTATATCGGTTGGCGCCAGCTGAGTTGAAGGAACTTAAGGACCAGTTGCGTGACCTTCTAGAGAATGGATTTATTAGGCCGAGTATGTCACCTTGGGGAGCTCCGATTCTCTTCGTGAAGAAGAAGGATGGATCTATGAGGATGTGTGTTGACTTTCGGCAGCTGAATAAAGCAACGATTAAGAACAAGTATCCATTGCCGAGAAATGATGATCTGTTCAATCAGCAGCAGGGATCAGCAGTATACTCCAAGATTGATCTGCGATCTGGTTATCATCAGTTGTGTATTAGAGACGCTGATGTGGCGAAGACGGCTTTCAGGACTAGATACGGGCATTATGAGTTCCTTTTGATGCCGTTTGGATTGATGAATGCTCCTGATGTCTTTATGGATTTGATGAATCGCGTCTTTAGTGAGTATATCGATCGTTTTGTGATTGTCTTCATAGATGACATCCTAGTGTACTCGAGGAGCTATAGAGAGCATAAGGATCACTTGATGCTGGTGTTGCAGAAACTGAGAGACTCACAGCTGTATGCGAAGTTCAGTAAGTGTGAGTTTTGGTTAGACAAGGTAATATTTTTTGGTCATGTCATATCTGCACAAGGTATTTAGGTATATCCGAGAAAAGTCAAAGCAGTTCTTAACTGGGAGAGACCTATGAATGTTTTGGAGATTCGTAGTTTCTTGGGTTTGGCTGGATATTACAGACGTTTCATTAAGGGTTTTCTTCAATAGCCAGGCCTGTAACGCTGTTGACCCAGAAGGATAGAAGATTTCTGTGGACAGACGAGCGTGAGTCGAGTTTCCAGTTGCTCAATGAGAAGTTGACTATTGCTCCTGTGTTGGCTTTACCTTTGGGTTCTGGAGGTTTTGTGGTTTGTTCCGATGCTTCTCTGAATGTTTGGGTTGTGTATTGATGCAGAACGAGCATGTGGTAGCCTATGCGTCTCGATACTTGAATCCTCATGAGACGAGATACCCCATACATGATTTGGAGTTGGCTGCTAGCATTTTTGCCTTGAATATTTGGCGTCATTACCTGTATGGCGAGCAGTTTGTGGTGTACACAGACCATAAGGGCTTGAAGTATATTTTCACTCAGTCAGATTTGAACATGAGGCAACGTCGTTGGATGGAGTTGCTCAAGGATTTTGACTATGAGATTTATTATCAGCCTGGGCTAATGAACTTAGTGGCAGATGCTTTGAGTAGGAAAACGCAACCGGCAATGTTGACGTCGTTGAGTATATCCAAAGTCCATGAGCATTTGGGGACTTCGGATGGCGTTTTCAGCCAGATGATCAGTACTTTGTAGTTTCTTCCCTTCAGGTTGAACCGCATCTTGTCCCAGACATTAGAGCAGCACAGAGGACTGACCCGTATATTCATGAGTTGAAGATAAAGGCCTTGAATGGTCAGTCGGAAGATTTTACTGTTGCTTCTGATGGATGCCTGAGATTTTGTGGTAGATTGGTTGTTTCTAACCTGGTCGATCTGAAAGAAGCCATTCTGAATGAGGCCCATTGTAGTCGTTATAGTGTGCATCCGGGTGAGAAGAATACGTATCATGCCTTGAAGTCTCACTACTGGTGGTAAGGCATGAGGAATGACATTTCCGGATTTGTGGCTCGATGTTTGAACTTCCAACAGGTCAAGGCCGAGAGAATGAGACCTGGTGGATTGTTACAGAGTTTAGAAGTACCTCAATGGAATTGGGAGCACGTGGCCATTGATTTTGTGACTCACTTACCTCGATCGAACAAGGGATGTGATGCGATTTGGGTGGTTATTGACAGACTTTCGAAGTCAGCCCATTTCATTCCCTTTGATGTGAGGTGTTCCATGAAGAAAATGGCGAGACTGTACGTTGACCATGTAGTTAGATTGCATGGAGTGCCTGTTTCGATAGTGTCTGATCGAGATCTACTGCCTGATGTTGGAAGAGCTTGCAAGCAGCTATGGGTACGAGATTGGCTATTAGTATGGCTTATCACACAGACAGACGGTCAATCCGAGAGGACCATACATACTTTGGAGGACATGCTGCGAGCAATTGTGATGGATTTCAGTGGTGGCTGGCAGGATTCTTTATCCCTGGTAGAATTTTCGTATAACAACAGCTACCAAGTGACTATTGGGATGGAACCGTTCGAAGCTTTGTACGATCGTAAGTGTATTTGGTGAGAGACAACTGTCTACCCCTGAGTTTTTGCAGCATATGAAGGTTCAGGTTGAGCTGATTCGAAGCAGAATGAAGGCTGCACAAGATCGTCAAGCTAGTTTTCTAATAAGAGGCGCAGGCCTTTGGAGTTTCAGGTTGGCGATCGAGTATTTTTGAAAGTTTCTCCTTTAAAGAGCGTGATGAGATCAGGCTTAAGGGTGAATTAGCTCCTAGATTCGTTGGTCCGTTTGAGATTATTGAGAGTATTGGATCTTTGGCATACAGATTATAATTACTTGCTGAGTTAGCAGTGATGCATGATGTGTTTCATGTGTCCATGTTGAGGAAATATGAACCAGATCGTTCCCATGTGCTGAGGACCGATGAATTTGAGATGGACCAGACCCTGAGTTATGTTGAATATCCAGTGTAGATTCTGGATAGGAAGGAGAAGCAGTTGAGAAATAAGACTATCCCGTTGGTGATGGTCCAATGGAGCAAGATTGACAGAGAGGAAGCTACCTGGGTAGTTGAATAAAAAATTAGACAGGAGTGGCCTCATATGTTTGAGCTTGTGCAGTAGTAATCCAGGTAATCTTCTAGCTTGCTGATTGGTGTTGAGTTTCTTTGGTATTTTTAGTTAGCGACTGTTTTGATACGTTAGGAATGTTGGATTGTTAGATTTCAGTCCTGGTGATTCTCCGATTTCCTCTAATTTTTATCTGTAGTTGTTATTGATTTTGAGGACGAAATCTCTTAAGGTGGGGAGTATGTGAGGGCTGTAATTAACCGATTTAATTAGTGATTGGTTATGAGCAGGTTTGAGGAAGTAACAAGGGTTTATCGTGTAAGCTGTTCATGGAAATTTGCTTGGGTGCGGGCGTGAATTGTGATATCAGATTTGAGTGGTTGAGCCCAGAGCTGGAGAGGGAGAGGGAATCATGAGCGCTGGACGGATTGGTGTATCGTGATTGGCTGGTGTTCACCTTTGGATATTGGTCTGAGTTGTCGATAATCTTCGGGTTGGACATAAAACGTAGCAGGCATGAGCAGATCTGGTATAGTATAGCTCTGATCTGTTGGAGTAGCGACGGCATAGTGAACAGATTTGAGGTGCACGAGTTATTGGTACTGTGTGGACCGGACCGATTCATGATTTTGGTGTAGACCGATACGGTTAATGATTTCCAGATTTGGCAAGCGCTGGATGTGAGTGAGCTGGTTTACATATCTCTGAGTAGAGCACGAGGCCTGACAATTATATTTCCCGACACTTAGCCAATTTCCAGATCCAATACTACAATTCTTCTTTCCAGAGAGCCCTCTATACGTACTGCTCCGCAAACCCTTACTGTTTACCGAACCTTATTATTCTGATTGTCGCCGATTTACGCCGCCGTTTGGAGCAAGGCTGGTGGCGCTGAGTTCGTCTTCCCTAGATCTTTCGATTGGCACCATTTTGGAGCTTTGGGTCGGCGTGCTGAGTAAGTGCGAAGCAGTTGCGATGTTTGTTTATCTTCACGATCCCGGCCAGTAGTTCTGTAGTTCTTTAGAGCTATTGGGTAAGCGATTATCTCTCGTTATTCTCGTGTTAGATCTTGTTCCTAGCTTGTATTTAGAGCTGGTTGGTCCTACGTTGTGTAGTCATGACTGATATGGGCATCACGGCTGTAGGCAGTAGACTGATACGAACTTATTTGTTAGATGTATTGGCAGATTGAGCTTTTAAGCAGCTTCTGTTGAGTTTTGCCGTGAGCTGGTAGGGCAGAAGATTTGAGCAGGTTGTTGGAGCTGTGTTCTCATGCGTGAGCCGCTGGCTGTGTGATCCGTTGAGGTAGCAGCTGTGTAGAGAGCGAGGTACGGATTGAGCTAGTACTTACGGCCTTGAGATGAACATGAGAACATATTATGTATGTGTGTTTATCTGCCGATTGGATCTGCCTGAATTGCTGGTTTTGATGGTGATTATGTGCTCTTAATTGTTTATGCGTGTGATTTATATACACTGTTGTGAGCATGATTATGTTTGGCATTCACGCATAACATATTGAGCCTGTATTCTTTGAGACCTGATATGGCTGAGTCGTGATTTGCCGGCTGAGTCTCCGTGCGCAGAAATCCAATGTCTTCTGAGTCGTGATAGACAGCTGAGTCGCTGTGATTTGGATTGTGCTGATTCGTTGAGATTGATTGCATAGCTGAGTCATTGTTCCTTGCTGACCGATGATTCTTGGCAGCCCTCATGCATGACACGACAAAGACTATCCCGTTGGTGATGGTCCAATGGAGCAAGATTGACAGAGAGGAAGCTACCTGGGTAGTTGAATAAAAAATTAGACAGGAGTGGCCTCATATGTTTGAGCTTGTGCAGTAGTAATCCAGGTAATCTTCTAGCTTGCTGATTGGTGTTGAGTTTCTTTGGTATTTTTAGTTAGCGACTGTTTTGATACGTTAGGAATGTTGGATTGTTAGATTTCAGTCCTGGTGATTCTCCGATTTCCTCTAATTTTTATCTGTAGTTGTTATTGATTTTGAGGACGAAATCTCTTAAGGTGGGGAGTATGTGAGGGCTGTAATTAACCGATTTAATTAGTGATTGGTTATGAGCAGGTTTGAGGAAGTAACAAGGGTTTATCGTGTAAGCTGTTCATGGAAATTTGCTTGGGTGCGGGCGTGAATTGTGATATCAGATTTGAGTGGTTGAGCCCAGAGCTGGAGAGGGAGAGGGAATCATGAGCGCTGGACGGATTGGTGTATCGTGATTGGCTGGTGTTCACCTTTGGATATTGGTCTGAGTTGTCGATAATCTTCGGGTTGGACATAAAACGTAGCAGGCATGAGCAGATCTGGTATAGTATAGCTCTGATCTGTTGGAGTAGCGACGGCATAGTGAACAGATTTGAGGTGCACGAGTTATTGGTACTGTGTGGACCGGACCGATTCATGATTTTGGTGTAGACCGATACGGTTAATGATTTCCAGATTTGGCAAGCGCTGGATGTGAGTGATCTGGTTTACGTACGTGTGATTTGGTTGTCCCGGGTTGGAGGCAATGCGATGTCTTTTGGCGATATCAGCTTTGGCGCTGGTAGGTAGTAAGCAGAGTAGTGTGATCTATCGACGTCGCGAGATCTGTTGGATCTAAGAGCTGATCGGTGCGTATGTTCTAAACTGTACGCAAGATGCTCAAATCTGTTTGATTTGGTATAGCGTAGAGGAGTCAAACTTGGAGTAGTGCTAAGATCTGGTCGGTGGCACTGTAGCAGAATTTGGGAAGATCTCGGGACTTAGTTTTATGGTTGACTTTGACCATGTATACCATTATATTTCCAGACACTTAGCCAATTTCCAGATCCAATACTACAATTCTTCTTTCCAGAGAGCCCTCTATACGTACTGCTCCGCAAACCCTTACTGTTTACCGAACCTTATTTATTCTGATTGTCGCCGATTTACGCCGCCGTTTGGAGCAAGGCTGGTGGCGCTGAGTTCGTCTTCCCTAGATCTTTCGATTGGCACCATTTTGGAGCTTTGGGTCGGCGTGCTGAGTAAGTGCGAAGCAGTTGCGATGTTTGTTTATCTTCACGATCCCGGCCAGTAGTTCTGTAGTTCTTTAGAGCTATTGGGTAAGCGATTATCTCTCGTTATTCTCGTGTTAGATCTTGTTCCTAGCTTGTATTTAGAGCTGGTTGGTCCTACGTTGTGTAGTCATGACTGATATGGGCATCACGGCTGTAGGCAGTAGACTGATACGAACTTATTTGTTAGATGTATTGGCAGATTGAGCTTTTAAGCAGCTTCTGTTGAGTTTTGCCGTGAGCTGGTAGGGCAGAAGATTTGAGCAGGTTGTTGGAGCTGTGTTCTCATGCGTGAGCCGCTGGCTGTGTGATCCGTTGAGGTAGCAGCTGTGTAGAGAGCGAGGTACGGATTGAGCTAGTACTTACGGCCTTGAGATGAACATGAGAACATATTATGTATGTGTGTTTATCTGCCGATTGGATCTGCCTGAATTGCTGGTTTTGATGGTGATTATGTGCTCTTAATTGTTTATGCGTGTGATTTATATACACTGTTGTGAGCATGATTATGTTTGGCATTCACGCATAACATATTGAGCCTGTATTCTTTGAGACCTGATATGGCTGAGTCGTGATTTGCCGGCTGAGTCTCCGTGCGCAGAAATCCAATGTCTTCTGAGTCGTGATAGACAGCTGAGTCGCTGTGATTTGGATTGTGCTGATTCGTTGAGATTGATTGCATAGCTGAGTCATTGTTCCTTGCTGACCGATGATTCTTGGCAGCCCTCATGCATGACACGACATGATATGTTGCATGTGTATCTGATAGTTGTGGTATATTGCTCTTCGTACTGAGGTTTGACCTCTTTTTATTGTCCCCTTTTTGGGCTGCTTTGGTCTGTGTTGTCCTTTGCAGGATCTTCAGGTAATCCAGTTGGACTGAGTGGAGCGCCGGCTGGTTGATCCCCACTTTAAATCCCAGTTATATACATTATGTATTGATATATCGAACCAGGGGATGCCTTGTGTGTATGTTGTATTCAGGGATCTGTATTTGCTGCATTACCTGTTGTTGTTGTTGTTGTTTGGATTTTTGAGATAAAATCCTTATTTTGAGAATGATTGTATTTTAAATAGATGATTTCAGTTCAGTCCCAAACGAAAATTTTAGCCCATATTTGATGCTTTTTGTAATTATGATTAATAATTTAATCTATGATGTAGCGCACCGGGCCTGACATAAACATTGCTGGGATCTGAGCTTGTTTTCCAGCTGGTTTCCTTCTGGTTTCTTCTTTCACTACAACAATCTTCCTCCACGATTCCTTTAGTATCGGATGGCATGTGATCCCTTGCTTCTCATATTCTTCCTCGTCTCCATCTACGTGGTCACCTCGAGCTCGTCAAACTTCTTGAAGGCTCCTGCCTCCATATTTCTTCTTCTTCATCATCTCCATCTCTCTCATAAGCATCAAGCTTGAACAGATTTCCTGATCCGGTTTTCTCTTTTTCGAGCTGGTTTGTCCTTAACCAGCTTGGCTCTATTCTTCTCGTCAAGGGCCTCTGTGTACTTGCTTGTTCTCTTGTTCCATTCAGACACCTCTTCCAAACCATCAGCAAGTACACCATTCACCCTCTGGTTGATTGAACCAGTTCTTCTAGGGTACTTTAAACCTTATCCTTGAAGAGCTGCAATCCTGCACCAAGGATTATATACCTTCTTCTTGGGATACAATAATCAGTTTCGATTCAGTCTTGCACTGGACTGAGATTCCTATGATGAACTGATTATTTTTGCGCTTAGTGATCTGACCTGCACTTCTGACCTGCACTTGATCACTGCGCTTGTACTCGGCTCTGCACTTGAACACTGCACTTGTGCTGCACTTGATCTGCGCTTGAACAGTTCTGCTCTTCACTGAATCTCACTGTGATTGATCTCTGAATCGCTCTTGTACCAAGCTGATGAACCAGCTTGATGTTCCCTGCAACCTGGATCTCTTTTGTTGAACCAACGGGCTTCCCCTCACTGTTCCAGCGTAAATATCTTCAATCAGACCAGCTTAGGCGTCCCCTCACTGTTTTGATTTGGATATCTTTTAGATTGCTCCAGTCTAGCAGCTGCACATGGAATCTAAGACCGTTAGTAAGATAATAGTATGTTTTGTGTCAATCAAAATTAAGATTCTAATCTATAAAAACAGATCAAACAACTTATAAAAATTGTTTTCAGCCTTCAAGGAGAGGGAGAACACCAGGATTTTCTTCTGAATTTACCTTCAATAAGCTAGAGAATCAATGGAGGGTGAAGGGGGAAGGGGATGGCGGCTTGTTGTAGGGGATTGGTTTTGTCAGGCCTCGTGCTCTAAACAGAGTAAAATCATACAACACATGCGGAAGCTATCAAAAAGCGGGTAATTTTCGCTTTTGGGCTGACGGTTTAAAACAATATAATTTAAAATAAAGCGATACTCAAAATATATCCTCGTTTATAAAACAACCAACATCATAGCATACACCAATCAAAACATGTATCAGACTCCAACTACTGGATACAAATACGAAGCACAGGGCATCCCCCTGGCTAACTGATACATTTATATAAATATGCTATACGCAAATGGGACACGCTAACCACCTCCTGGGGCACCACCAGCTGGGTTATAACCACGACCAGCTGTAAAACCTGGGTTCCCTGAAAACAACACAAACAAGGAAATAAACCAAGCCCCAGAGGGACATAGGGTCAAACCCCAGTACGGAGAGCAACAGATAGAGCTAAAAGAATGCAGAAGATAAAATGCAGATGCTATGCATGAGACACCGGATAACAACGGAAGGCTCAACCAACAAGGGAGCTATGGAACTCAAGCACAGCTCCAAGAATCTGCAACAACAGTGGCCACGGGGTGTGTTCACAGTGTGGTAATGAGCCACTCGCCGTGATACAACACCCGAATACGAGATGCATCAAACAACTCAACCTGCCATTGCCTCGCCCATGAAATGTGGTAGTTAACCACTCGGCGCATGGTGGCTAACGATCCCCGCAGGGATATGAGAGTGCGGTATTTCCGCTCGCCCTCGCATCCTGGTAGGAATCAACAACAGCAATACAAGATACGAACAATGGCTGCAATAACAATATGAATGCAATATGGGAAATGCATGTATGCATAACAGGGCAGCTAAACGATCAACAAAAATCACGTATGCACACAGCAACATCCACATCAATGCACAACAGCCATCTAGCATTCATTCTCACGCCAATTCCCAGCTACATCAAGCTCAAATCCGTACCTTATACTTTTGTGCAACAATTACTACAAAACAGGCCCGAGAGATCTGGATAGCAACCTGCTAAATACACAACACACAGATCTCAAAAGCTGCACAGAATCCTAAACTAGCCAACCACAGCCTCCAAGAGTGGTAGGGAATGATAGAGATTCGCAAGAGGAGTCCAACGCTACCTCGAACGTACCAAACAACGGCCGGAAACGATGGGAATTGTCGGAGAAAAGCTACGGTGAACAGTAACCTAGGGTTCGAAGCGAAGAACACAATCGAGAAATACTTCCTTAAGTATGGAATCTGATATCGCAAATCAAAGACCAAGTTTTTCTTAAATACATCTCGCAAAAGCTGGTTAAATTATCCACCGACATAACCAGCAGGCACCAACAAACAAATAAACCAGCAGATGCAAAGAAACTAGATGCTGAATTCTCAAAGCACATAAAGCAAAACGATGTCGTAGAACACTACCTACGACTGGTTCTCAACCAAAAGCTGTACAACAAGACGACTGGTTTAAATATCACGGGAATTCTTCCAAAAGCTGGTACCAGCCGCAACATATAAAATGCAGCGTTGCAACTAATCAAAACGGCGTCTCACAACTGACGTCATCCAGTCGCTAGCTCTCGCGCAATACCAGCTGAAAGCTACAGTAGCGAACAAATCTCTCGCAGCTGGACAACCAGTCGCAACACCCAAACGACGACGTTTTCTTCTCGCGCTACAGTGATGATGACCCGGGTTGACATCTGCTTCGACTGAACAACCACAGGAACACACGCGACCAGATCTCTCGATAGCGCTACACCTACACGACGTCGCTCCAACTAAACCAAACGCTCTTGTTTTGCCCTTAATGCCAAATACATAAATGCAACGGCTGGATACAACACGCTACCAGCTCTCACTTAACACAAATACATCCAGCTTTCACTAAAACGACGGCGTTTAGGAATCTCGCGCCAAAACACTCTACGATTGGAAGCTTTTGCCCAAAATCTCAAAAATAAGAAAATTCCCAGAATTGCTCCAAAAGCTATTTCAGAACCGAAAATGCAAACCAAACTTACAACCAGAGATCTACACCACCATAAATCTCTAAAAACCGATACATTCCAACAATTAAATCTCTTATACAATTCATGTCTCACAGGTTTGGTTTTAAATTTTTGTAAATTAGTGTATAAAAGTTGTTAATTAACTAAATAAAGTACTACTTAATTGGAAAGAGTTGTTAACTAACTAAATAATGTGCTAGTCATCAATCTAAAAAGGCTTAATGAGAAAGTTGATAATCAACTAATAAAAGTGTTACTCATCTTTAAAATTAATTAAATGAGTGGACTCCCTAATCTCAAATAATCTGTCTTAAATATATTCAAAAGAATAGTTAGACTTTTAAAAATTATCTCAATAAAGTCTTCTAAGGCTTAGGGAGTAAGCCTCAAGAATTATTTTTATAAAAATTTTCTTTACCTCGGTGTTCCTGGCTCCTCCTTTCCGGCCTCGAACATCTAAAATAAAATTATAAAAGAATCTCACCATTAGATCATTCACGTGAATCATATAGTACAATCATGAAATAAATTTGAAACTACGAATAAAAATACTAAGCCATGAGATTCAGGTATAAAAATTTTCTGGCGTTACAATAACGAATAGTCAGCTTAGGGAAATGTGGATGTCGGTCGAGGGACCGTGGTACCCCTCCAAACGTGAATGATTATGGGCGCTAGTTCATAGACCTGATATCAGATGAGCTTGATCAAGCGATTATGACCTAAGGAGATATTCCGCGCCTGTAACGCCCCAAAATCCATAGGACAAAAATTTTAACCCTTGTTAGATTAGAGACACGATTCAGAAGGGTTTCCGGGCAAATTTCACCTCAAGCACAACTCGAGCAGACTTCAGATTTACAAAAATAAAATGCTTCGAATTGAGCAAATTGTTCTCTTCAAAATCCTTTGGCAAAATTTCCAAATTTAAAACAGTAGATGGGAGCTTTTTACAAATCTTTCAAAAAGGACAATAGTTGGTAGGATCTCATGCCTACTTGAGTGTTTTCACCCAATGTCAATCATGCTCTCTTATATGATTGACTATGTGAAGTTTGAGTTCATTTTCACTTGTAAAGAAAATCTTTCATTCTCTCAAACTCTTTGGAGCTCGTCGTGGTGTCTGCAAGAACCAGCTGTCTTCGTGTTTTCCAGTGTTAAGGCAAGTAAAATCTGAGTCTTGCTACGCCATTTAAAGCATATATTGTTTTCCTCAGTTCTGTGTGCTTGCCTGTTTATGATAGAGCAATGTTTAAGCATGTTTATGAAAATGAAAATGAAAGATCGGGTTTATGATATAGCAACGTTTAAAGCATGTATTGTTTTCATCAGATGTTGATGTTGTTTTTTTAAAACATTGAGCATTCAGATTCTAGTTCCTTGAAAGATTATGAAGTTATTCTTCTCGATGAATTGCGACGTATGACGACTAGACTCCAAGTAATCGGTGATGCTGGTCAAATCGAGATTTTGTTCCGGTTAGATAGGCGGAGCTGGTATCTTGGACGTCGTCGAGATGTTGCAGCACTAGTTCAGTAGCCAATTCTGTTGTTCTACGCTAGCGACAAGATTCTATGATCAAATCTGAAATTCCCATGACGAATCTGAATTTCCCTGTCAAGTCTGTTTTTCAGATGTTAACTCTGTTTCGTGAGTCAAATATATTTTACTCCTAGAACACTATTTCTACAGTCACATCTGTTTTCCCACTAGCGATACCAACCCAGAAGCCAAATCTGTGTTACGCTAGCACTACTATTCTATATTCAAATCTACTTCAACGCTAGCGCTACTACATCTATCAGTAGCCAATTCTGTTGTTCTACGCTAGCGACAAGATTCTATGATCAAATCTGAAATTCCCATGACGAATCTGAATTTCCCTGTCAAGTCTGTTTTTCAGATGTTAACTCTGTTTCGTGAGTCAAATATATTTTACTCCTAGAACACTATTTCTACAGTCACATCTGTTTTCCCACTAGCGATACCAACCCAGAAGCCAAATCTGTGTTACGCTAGCACTACTATTCTATATTCAAATCTACTTCAACGCTAGCGCTACTACATCTAAAGTCAAATCTGATCACGCTAACGATATTGTTCCCTTATGCCACACCTTTAACGTTAGCGATACCATAGTCTAATCTATCTTTACGACTAAGATCTATTTTGTGCCCGAGTACTATTTTCGTTAGCCAAATCTGTTTTCACTCCAGCAATAAATCCCTAGTAGTCGAATCAGATGCTCAGTGAGATTTTAAAGAGAAGCGAGTTTCAAATGTAGTGAGTTCAAATATGTTTTCTTTCATATATGAGTTTAAAGGAAGAAATGTTTAGTTTTAAAGGATTTATGGCGTAGATAACAGACTGTCACCATGGAAGGGTGAGCAGCTGTCGAGAGTGTCAGTTGCCCCTTCACCACGGAAGGGTGAGTAGTCGTCATAGGGCTTCATGCCATAAAGACTTAATTCAGAAGTAACTTGATCAAGTGCCTACGTACCTAAGGAGAGCTTCTAAGCCATAAATCAAAAGAAAATTAATGATGAGATCTGGGTTATTTCCCGAATCTGTTTTTACGAAAGATGTTTATAATTAATTGCCTTCCTTTAAACTAAATTATGTTAAGCTATGAAGACGTCTGCCTGCATTAGATGATTTTGTTATTCTCAGATTTTACTTGTTGAGCCTTTAGGCTCATTAGCTTTTAAATGGTGCAGGTGAGATAGATCTGGGGCAGACGGCCAGCGAGAGCTGAACCAGCTGTGGTGATTGTGTTTATCAATGGCCAGCGATTCCGTGTCTTAGATGTTGTTGTTTTTGATCTTTTGACAAATCTGTATTAGATCCATTACAAAAATGTTGAATTCATATAGAATACCAGTGGTTGTATTATCGTACATTGAAATTTATATCAAATCTGTAATTCGAATATGTCCCAGCTATTTTTACTTGGCGCCAATTTGTATTTGCGTTTTGAATTTTCTGTGTAAGAAATACAGCTTACACAATTATCATTCAACTCTTCGTTTCCTTTGGTTATTTGAATCTGTTGACCCCATGGGCGTGGGAGTCACAAATTGGTATCAGAGCATGGTCCTGAGATAAACACACACATTTTCGTTTGGAACAGATTTCGTCGACCGTTTCTCCAGAGCTGTGAGTTTTATTTTATGTTTCAGAGCATTTGTCTTTTAAATTTAGCATGTTCTGATGTTCATATTGTGGTGGATTACAGGCTATAGATTAAGATGTCTGGCAGAGGAAGAAGTAAAAGAAACACTTCCTTAGAAGAACCCCACCTAGACAGTAACGCTAGCATGACCCAACTTCTAAGGCTGTTGGTAGAGCAATCTGGCCGAGGCAATGGCCAATCTTCGAGTAGTAGAGTACCAAGCCACGATGATCCTCAAGAGAAGTTTAGAAGGCAGAAACCGAAGGAGTTTAGTGGTACAACAGATCCGCTGATTGCTGAAAGCTGGATAAAGTCGATGGAGGTTATCTTTGAGTACCTCCAGGTTCCAGATTTGGATAGGCCCAGGTGTGCTATCTACGTGTTGAGTGATGACACTATGATTTGATGGGAAGGAGCCAAGCTATCTGTGGATTTGGAAAATCTTACCTGGGGAGATTTCAAGAGAGTATTCTTTGAGCAATACGTCACTGCAGACAAGAGGTCTGAGTTGAAGAGAGAGTTTTCTAACTTTGAAACAAGAAAGTATGACTGTACAGGAGTATGTGCGGATGTTTGAAAGAGGATGTTATTTTGTGCCTCTTATTGGCAATGATCCAGAAGAGAAGCTGAGCCACTTTGTGGAAGGGTTAAAGCCTATGTTCAATATGAATGTTAGGCTATCTGTTCCCAAAAATTACAGAGAAGCAGTGGATAGAGCCCTGCAAATTGAGAGGGATTGGAAACTTGTGGAGGAACAAAGGAAATAGAAGGGAAAGGCCTTCCAGCAGAAAGATCAGAGGCCGTTTAAGAAACAGAATAAGAATCAGCAGAGGCATCAAGAGCAGAAACCCCTACCGATCCAACCCATTAGTGCAGTTCCTGCTAGCAACAACAGACCATTGTGTCCCAAGTGCCAGAAGAACCACTCTGGTTTATGCAGACTTGGACAGAACGTCTGCTATAGATGTGGCTTGCCAGGGCATATGATTAAGAATGTCAAGTATATGAGCGTCCTCGAGCACCGCGACCGTTTCACGATGCAATCAAAAATCTTAAATCTTCTGCTGCCTATCAGGGGCATGATTTGGATCCGTCGTACGCTACCAGATAGGGCTCACTTTGACCCATTTATCGACTCCGTGGGGTCATCAGGTGGCGGGATTGGGTGAGGTCATGATGCATGTATGAGTCAATGCTTTGTTGTCAAGGATCCACCGCTCGTCTAAGTGTGGATATCCTATGCTATCTGAGGAGATAGTAGTGTGACAAATATCTGACCAGCGTACTAATGTGCTTTAGAGTAAAAGGGTTTACATACTAGCACATGGGATGTCACTTTTGATCTTCGAGATGTATTACATGCTATCGAAATATAGAGACTCTCGATTTATCAATGATCGTTGATTCGAACTGGATATTTGAACTGAAGAGACCGTACTGTACGTTCACCATTACCTACTGGGTCTTGCAGGCACTATTAGTGATACTTAGGGAATCATGGGGCGATGTTGCTAGACGTTTTATCATGGTTCGATGGGCTAGTCGGAGAATGTGTTCTCTGAGTCACATGGAGTTGTGAGCCAGGGCTACCTGTATTCCTGAACTATTAAGGTCACGCAAGTACTGGTTTCCCTATTTCCATACGAATATAGAACTCAAAGTGTTGAGTATGGTAGAAGAGAGATTGAGTGTATGACTGCCAAAATCGGTGAAAGAGAGTGGAACTGCCATATTTAGAATTAGTGGTCTGGAAATTTTGATTCTGCATCATAATAATCAGTTTTGTATTTAAACATATCGATGATATTTGATTGTTGATCGGGACTATGATGATACCATAATGATGGACTCGAAACTAGTTTGCGATGGGGTTGAGCTTGTCAAGGCCCATCAAGCAACAAGTTGAGCCCATCAAGTTGTTTATAAATATGGCTCTTGGTGCTACAATTGGTAGGAGAATATTATTCTTGTCTTGCAGTAAAAATAACCCTATCCCCCACCTCCTTCCTCACCAAGTGCAGCCACCATTCACCCCTTAGGCCGCCACCTCCCATCGTCGGACCACCTCCGGCAACGCGCCGCCATCGACTCTCCGTGTACGTTTCGTTGCCATGATCCATTTGTGACATCTTGCTAGGTTGTTGTAGCGCCTCGAAATCCATAGGACCACATTTATGAGCCCTTTTTATTTTCAAGGGCCATGATGATATTTCCATGTTCAGATTTCAGATTTTGGTCATTTATTTATTTAAAGCTAATTTCTTCACTTCAGATTTTGAGATACGACACGGAAGGTTTCTAGGAATATTTCGCCCCAAGCATAACACACGAGCAGATTTCAGATTTTGAAAATAAAAATGCTTTATATTGAGCAATTTATCTCTTTTCGAAATCTCAAGGCAAGTTTACAAATTTAAAACAGTGAATGGGAGTTTTTAACAAATCTTTCAAAAGGGACAAATAGTTGGTAGGATATCT
Source organism: Dorcoceras hygrometricum (assembly GCA_001598015.1). Classification (NCBI taxonomy): domain Eukaryota; kingdom Viridiplantae; phylum Streptophyta; class Magnoliopsida; order Lamiales; family Gesneriaceae; genus Dorcoceras; species Dorcoceras hygrometricum. Next base: position 51,792 of record KV013958.1, read on the forward strand.
CATGCCTACTCAACTATTTTTTACCTGCTAAAAATCCCTCTCCCTTAAATTATTGATTTCGTAAAACAGAGCTCATACTGCAAAGGATTTTCTTTCATTCTCTCAAAAATCTTTAGGAGCTCGTCGTTAGTGGTTGAGGAAATTGTCTGCAAGAGACCTGCTGTCTTCCTATTTCCAGTCCAAGGCAAGTAAAAGCTGATTCTTTGCTACAATATTTAAAGCATATATTGTTTTTCCTCAGTTCTGTGTTTGCTTACCAGTTTATGTCCAAGATATAGCAATGTTTATGTTCATGCTTGGTTATAAAAATGAAAGATTCGGGTTCACAGTATTGTTTTCTATTTTAAAACTCTTCAGCATGTTTTCACGCAGATATTGATGTTGTTTTTAAAACATTGAGCAGTACAGATTCTAGTTCATTGTAAGATTATGAAGTTCTCTTTCTGGTTAATGGCGGTGTCCGAACATGACTCCAAGTAATCAGCAATGCTGGTTGAATCGGGACTTTGTTCTGGTTTGATAGGCGAAACCGGTATCTTTGGATGTCGTTCGGGACGCTGCAGCACTAGTTCAATAGACAAATCTGTTTTTCTACGCTAGCGATAGTATTCTACAGTCAAATCTGTTTCCCACATCTGAAGTCTGTTTCGTACCCAAACACTGTTTTCTACAGTCAAATCTATTTTCCCGCTAGCTAAATCGACCCCAATGTCAAATATGTTTCACGCTAGCACTACTATTTTTGATAGCCAGATCTGCTTCGATGCTAGAGACACCATAGTCAAGTCTGCTTCACGCTAACGATGTTGTTCCTTGATCACATCTGTTTTAACGTTAGCGAAACCACTCTTATATTCAAATCTGTTTCCATTACTAAGATCTGATTTGTACCCAAGTACTGTTTCCGTTAGTCAAATCTGTTTTCGCCTCAGTAACAAGTGCCCAGTAGTCAAATCTGACGCTCAGTGATGTTTTAAAGAGATATGAGTTTTAAAAGAAGTGAATCCCGATAAGTGTTATTCTGATTGCGATCAAATGTTTGTTTAAAGGAAGAAATGTTTAGTTTTGAAGGATTTATGGCATAGATACCAGATGGTCAACACGGAAGGGTGAGCATCTGTCGAGAGTGTCAGTTTCCCCTTCATATTGGGCTTCATGCCATATAGAACTGAATTCAGAAGTAGCTTGATCAAGTGCCTACGGACCTAAGGAGAGCTTTTAATCCATAAATCGCAAGAAAATATAAATGAGATCTGGGTTGTTTCCCAAATCTGATGTTTACGAAAGAAATTTATGTTTAAATTCCTTCCTTTAAACCATGTTATTTTACGATACGATGTGTCTGCCTGCATTAAGTGATTTTGCTACTCTCAGATTTTAATTGCTAAGCCTCTAGGCTCACTAGCTTTTATGGTGAAGCTGAGACAGATCTGGGGCAGACAGGCGGTGGGAGCTGATCCATCTGTGGTGTTGTGTTTATCAAAGGCCAGCGTTTCCGTGTCCATAGTTACTAAGTATTGTTGTTTTTTATCTTTTGTCAAATCTGTATTAAGATCCATTACAACAATAGAGAGTTCATATAGAATTCCAGTAGTTGTAATATCGCACTTTGTAACTTGTATCAAATCTGTTATCCAGGTCTGTTCTTTAGGAGCTCGTCGTTAGTGGTTGAGGAAATTGTCTGCAAGAGACCTGCTGTCTTCCTATTTCCAGTCCAAGGCAAGTAAAAGCTGATTCTTTGCTACAATATTTAAAGCATATATTGTTTTTCCTCAGTTCTGTGTTTGCTTACCAGTTTATGTCCAAGATATAGCAATGTTTATGTTCATGCTTGGTTATAAAAATGAAAGATTCGGGTTCACAGTATTGTTTTCTATTTTAAAACTCTTCAGCATGTTTTCACGCAGATATTGATGTTGTTTTTAAAACATTGAGCAGTACAGATTCTAGTTCATTGTAAGATTATGAAGTTCTTCTTTCTGGTTAATGGCGGTGTCCGAACATGACTCCAAGTAATCAGCAATGCTGGTTGAATCGGGACTTTGTTCTGGTTTGATAGGCGAAACCGGTATCTTTGGATGTCGTTCGGGACGCTGCAGCACTAGTTCAATAGACAAATCTGTTTTTCTACGCTAGCGATAGTATTCTACAGTCAAATCTGTTTCCCACATCTGAAGTCTGTTTCGTACCCAAACACTGTTTTCTACAGTCAAATCTATTTTCCCGCTAGCTAAATCGACCCCAATGTCAAATATGTTTCACGCTAGCACTACTATTTTTGATAGCCAGATCTGCTTCGATGCTAGAGACACCATAGTCAAGTCTGCTTCACGCTAACGATGTTGTTCCTTGATCACATCTGTTTTAACGTTAGCGAAACCACTCTTATATTCAAATCTGTTTCCATTACTAAGATCTGATTTGTACCCAAGTACTGTTTCCGTTAGTCAAATCTGTTTTCGCCTCAGTAACAAGTGCCCAGTAGTCAAATCTGACGCTCAGTGATGTTTTAAAGAGATATGAGTTTTAAAAGAAGTGAATCCCGATAAGTGTTATTCTGATTGCGATCAAATGTTTGTTTAAAGGAAGAAATGTTTAGTTTTGAAGGATTTATGGCATAGATACCAGATGGTCAACACGGAAGGGTGAGCATCTGTCGAGAGTGTCAGTTTCCCCTTCATATTGGGCTTCATGCCATATAGAACTGAATTCAGAAGTAGCTTGATCAAGTGCCTACGGACCTAAGGAGAGCTTTTAATCCATAAATCGCAAGAAAATATAAATGAGATCTGGGTTGTTTCCCAAATCTGATGTTTACGAAAGAAATTTATGTTTAAATTCCTTCCTTTAAACCATGTTATTTTACGATACGATGTGTCTGCCTGCATTAAGTGATTTTGCTACTCTCAGATTTTAATTGCTAAGCCTCTAGGCTCACTAGCTTTTATGGTGAAGCTGAGACAGATCTGGGGCAGACAGGCGGTGGGAGCTGATCCATCTGTGGTGTTGTGTTTATCAAAGGCCAGCGTTTCCGTGTCCATAGTTACTAAGTATTGTTGTTTTTTATCTTTTGTCAAATCTGTATTAAGATCCATTACAACAATAGAGAGTTCATATAGAATTCCAGTAGTTGTAATATCGCACTTTGTAACTTGTATCAAATCTGTTATCCAGGTCTGTTTCAGCTGTTTAGTATTTGGTGCCAATTGTGTATCGTTTCTCCAGAGCTGTGTAGTTTTATTTTTATGTTTCAGAGCATTTGTCTTTTTAATTTAGCATGTTCTGATGTTCATTCGTGGTGGACCACGGGCTATAGATTAAGATTTCTGGCCTAGGAAGAGGTAGAAGAAACACCTCCGTAGAAGAACCCAGCCCAGATAGTAATGCTAGTATTGCCCAACTCCTAAGGTTGTTGGTAGAACAAACCGCCAGAGAAAATGGCCAATCTTCTAGCAGTAGAGGACCAAGCCATGATGATCCACAGGAGAAGTTTGAAGATAGAAACCGAAGGAGCTTAGTGGTACAACAGATCCACTGGCTGCTGAGAGCTGGATCAAGTATATGGAGGTTATTTTTGAATATCTTCAGATGCCAGATTTGGATAGGCCCCGGTGCGCTATCTATATGTTGAGGGATGATGCTATGATCTGGTGTGAAGGAGCCAAGTTATCTTTGGATGTGGCAAATCTTACATGGGGCGATTTCAAATGGGTGTTCTTTGAACAGTACTTCACAGCAGACAAGAGGACTGAATTGAACAGAGAGTTTTTAACTCTAAACAAGGAAGTATGACCGTATAGGAGTATGTGAGGATGTTTGAAAGAGGGTGTTATTTGTGCCTCTTATTGGTAATGATCCCGAGGAGAATTTGAGCCATTTCGTGGAGGGATTGAAGCCTACATTGAAGCTGAATGTTAGGCTATTTGCGCCAAGAACTTATAGGGAAGCAGTGGATAGAGCCCTGCGAGTAGAAAGAGATTGGAAAGATGTGGAAGAAGAGAGGCAACAGAGGAGACAGGCCTTCCAGCAGAAAGACAATAGGCCGTTTAAGAAACAGAACAAGAACCAGCAGAGACCCCAAGAGAAGAAACCCCTACCCATCCAACCCATTAGTGCAGTTCCTGCTACAAACTACAGGCCAGTGTGCCCCAAATGCCAGAAGAATCACTCTGGTCCATGCAAACTTGGTCAGAACGTCTGCTACAGATATGGTTTGCCAGGGCATGTTATTAAGAACTGCCCAAAGTCAAAGCAGCTGGTGACAAGTAGACCTTTTGTGATGACAGCTGAGCAAGCCAACCCAGATTTGACGATGGTTACGGGTAAGATCTTGATTGTTGGTATGCCCTCCATAGCATTGATAGATTCAGGTGCGACCCATTCTTTTATAGCAGCCAAGTTTGCTAAGAAGTTACCCATCAGACCTGACCAAGTAACTATAGGCTTTTGCGTCACGGTACCCTCAGGAGAAGAGCTAGTGTCCCATGATCTGTTCCGAGATCTAGAACTTAGGCTCCAAGGGCGTTTGATTATCGCAAATTTGATTGTGCTACCTATGCCTGAGTTCGATATGATTTTGGGAATGGACTGATTAACCAAGTATGGGGTAGTGATTGACTTTAAGTTAAGAATAGTAGTGGTCAACCAACCCAGAGGATACCCGTACACGTTTGAAGCCAACCAGATTTGGAGGATTCCACGCATTATATCAGCTCTTAAGGCTCAAAGTTTTCGGGAACTGTGGCGGATCCGGATCCCATCTCCCGACGAGGCAGCGGAAGAATAAAATTAGGCCGGGAAACGTACAATTAAAAACTAATGCAAACTATAAACCATTCATAGGGCGTGTAGTCAGTTACCTTGCTGGCGACTTGCGCCTGGCTCCAACCGGAATTACAAGAAGACCGGCTCTTCACGGTAGGCGGCTGTAGATCCGTCAATCAGGTCCACGACCGGAAGGGAGACTCCTTCGTCAGCCTGCACTAGAAGACCTGACGAGATCAACGCAGACGGATTCTCCTCGAAAAACTGATCGGAGCAAGTCCGATCAATCAACGACGGGCGGCGGCCGACGGCGGCCAGAGGCTGCGGCGGGGGGGGAGAGGGAGAAGGGGGGGC
>KV013958.1:78374-89007 GCA_001598015.1 Dorcoceras hygrometricum
GTCGGTGGATTGTTTTTAAGAATTCAGCAGTTGTGGGAATTATATAAGGAAGACTTGGTCTTCGAATTGTGATATCAGTTCCCATACTTAGAAAATTTCCAGCCTTTCTTTCTCTGTTTCTCGAACCCTCGACTACTGTTCACCGTGAGCTTCTCCGGTAGATTCCCGTTGATTCCGGCCACCATTTTTCACATTCGAGGTAGCATTGGACTCCTCTTGTAAAGCTCTTTCACCCTATACCAGTTTCAGAGGCTAGTGTTCGCTAGGGAGAGATCGCGAAGCTACTGCTCTCGGCCGTGAGATGTGCGTGCAGGTAGTTTTCGAGTTTAGTTGTTGAGATCTCGTTTCCTAGCTATGATTTAGCTCCCTGTTAAGTTGTATTAGGGTGATTAGTTGCTGGTTGAGCGTGGAACTCCCAGCCGTGTATTTTTGTGGTTGGCCGTGAGTTGTTGTTGATGACTGTATCTTTGCTGTTTATTTGCTCTCCGTACTGGGGTTTGACCCCATGTCCCTCTGGGGCTTGGTTTGTTTGTTGCCTGTTGTGTTGTCCAGGTCATACAGCTGGTAGAGGAGGTAATCCAGCTGGCGGTGCCCCAGGAGGTGGTTGAGTATTCTCATGCATAGCATCTGCATTTTATTTATGCTGTATCTTTGCTGTTTATTTGCTCTCCGTACTGGGGTTTGACCCCATGTCCCTCTGGGGCTTGGTTTGTTTGTTGCCTGTTGTGTTGTCCAGGTCATACAGCTGGTAGAGGAGGTAATCCAGCTGGCGGTGCCCCAGGAGGTGGTTGAGTATCCCAGTAGCGTATAGCATATATATATGTATCAGTCTAGTAGCCGGGGAGATGCCCTGTGCTTTGTTGATGTATTATGATGTGGATTCTGATACTTTTATTTGAATTGATGCTATACTTGCTTTTGTTGGTTTGTAAGCTGGGAACTTATTTTGAGTATTGTTCTATTTTAAATTATATGTTTTAAACCGTCGGGCCTAAAAGCAAAAATTTTACCCACTTTTTGTTAAGCTTCCGCGTGTGTTTGGGTTTTTACTCTGTTGTGAACACGAGGCCTGACATTCATGGTGGTCCAAGTCGAGGTAGGAAGGTGGCTAAGTGGACGAGTGAACTAGGTAAAGCCGTGGAGGTCGAGGGTGGTGCATCGCGCTGTATGGCTGGTGCGTCCACTTCCCTCGATCAGTTCTCCCTGGTTTGTCCATGGTTGGAGCAAATGTAGGTCAGGTTAGGACTGCCTTGACCGGGGGGTGTTCCAGCAGGCGGGGCACCGGCCATGGTGGCCAGAGCATGGAGAACGAGGGTGAGGAATGGCCGCTGCTCGCTTGCGCCGTGCGTGTCTGCGTCCGGTTTATGGTTAGCATTTGGATTGGTTTGGTTCAATTGAACTAGCTGGTTCGATTGGATCGGATCGGTTCTTCGAGTCTCGAGTCAAATGTTTTAAAAATCGATCCAAGTTATTTTAATTATGGACCTGTTAATTTAATTTTAAGTCGAAGGTCCAATTTTAAAGAAAATAGCCAGATGTTAAAATTGAGTCAAACTTTTAAAGTTATGTTTATTTTTAATTTTTAAGTCAAAAATAGGGCATTTGGAATTTTAATTAAGTCAAAATTGATTTTTGGGATTTTAATTTGGTCAAAATCGGTCTTTTGGTCAAAATCGGATTTTGGGGTAAAAATTGATTTAAATTGACATTAAAGGTCAAAATCGATTTTAATAAGTCCAAATTGATTTTTTAAGGAGTCAAAATTGATTTAATTAGTCACAATTAGCCTTGATTTTAAAAGTCAAAAATTTAAAGAAAATAGGCAAAAATTCTAAAAAGGGGTAGGTGAACATTCGTTTCATCGACTAGGTTAAGAGTGGTATTTAGTCTAGAAGTAGTGGGCCAGGCTCCTGAACCAGTCCTTGACCGAAATGAAAAAAAACTGTAGAAGCCCGTAAGTGTATATTTAATTATATATGTAGTATTCTATGTACGTAAATGTTTTAAAGGAAATGATTAAAATAGCCAGATGTTAAAATTGAGTCAAACTTTTAAAGTTATGTTTATTTTTAATTTTTAAGTCAAAAATAGGGCATTTGGAATTTTAATTAAGTCAAAATTGATTTTTGGGATTTTAATTTGGTCAAAATCGGTCTTTTGGTCAAAATCGGATTTTGGGGTAAAAATTGATTTAAATTGACATTAAAGGTCAAAATCGATTTTAATAAGTCCAAATTGATTTTTTAAGGAGTCAAAATTGATTTAATTAGTCACAATTAGCCTTGATTTTAAAAGTCAAAAATTTAAAGAAAATAGGCAAAAATTCTAAAAAGGGGTAGGTGAACATTCGTTTCATCGACTAGGTTAAGAGTGGTATTTAGTCTAGAAGTAGTGGGCCAGGCTCCTGAACCAGTCCTTGACCGAAATAGAAAAAAATGTAGAAGCCCGTAAGTGTATATTTAATTATATATGTAGTATTCTATGTACGTAAATGTTTTAAAGGAAATGATTAAATATACCTTGACGGGCTAGACTTTTAAATTGCATGATTTTAAGAAATGCACGCAGCATGAATGTATGAAGCAATGATTTAAGATCATGCACACATTCATGGTTTTAACGTTATTTTATTACAAGTATGTGTTTGCATGCGATTTATTAGTATGTACTTTGTTATGTATACGATAGAGCATGCTGAGCCTCTAGGCTCACTACGTTTAAATGGTGCATGCATGCGATTTTATTAGTATGTACTTTGTTATGATATACGATAGAGCATGCTGAGCCTCTAGGCTCACTAGGTTTAAATGGTGCAGGTGATGACCCTGCTGATGAGTATATTCCGACAGGAGGTGAGGACCTCTGAGCGCCTGTTGCAGCAGTACCCCATGACCGCCTTTATGTTTCAGTTCTGTTATGATACATTTTTCAGATGTTGGTTTAAACATGTTCATATTCAGTACTTTTATGCAGTTGTCGTTTTTTTACAGTACGGATGGTTTTATGACTTAAAATAACTATTTATTTCTACAAAATGATTTAGAAATGTTTTAAAAAGGGAACGAGCTATACTTTAAGTTTATGTTTTTTTTCCGTCACAAGTTTTAAAAAAAATTACTAGTGCCTGGTTCGTCTCAGTTGGTATCAGAGCGGTGGTTCTGGTGGGGTACTAGCCTGCTGCATGGAGCTCATAAGTCGCACTACCAGTCTGTGAGTGTTACTGTTTTACGATTTATGTTTATGATTGCATGCTGCATGTTTTAGTTATGCATAAGTTTGGCCTTAGAACTTTAAAAATAGACGCTTAGTCATGCACTTAGATTTACGTGATAAGGTTTTTGTGCATCAGAACAATGCCTTCGCGACATTATAGGACCCAACAGGATGATGCTACACCTCCTCCTCCTCCCCCACCACCTCAGTTGACTCCGTATGAGAGAGCTAGCGTGGACATGCTAGCTGGGATTACAGGCTGTTGGAGCGTCAGTCAGAGCGACCCGGGAAGTCGCATGAGGAGGACGTTGCTGAGAGGTTCCGCAAACAGGGACCTAAGGAGTTTGCTGGTACTGGACGTCGACAAGGTCCGTTGTGCTATTTCATGTTGAAGGGAGACACCACTCTGTGGTGGAAAGGCGCAGTGGTTGGACTGTTTATGGAGAGCCTGACATGGGAAGAGTTAAAGAAAGTCTTTTTTGAGAAGTATTTTACTGTGGATGCCCGGAGCCAGCTTATTTGGGAGTTTATGAGTCTCCATCATGGAGACAAGTCGGTGGCTGAGTATGTGAGGCAGTTTGAGCGAGGGTGTACCTTTGTGCCCTCGATTGCTACAGTGGAGAGTGAGAAGCTGAGGTAGTTTACTGATGGACTGTGACCCGACATCCGCCACGATGTAAATATGGCGGACGTAGAGACTTACATGGTAGTGGTGAACATGGCATACCAGTCGGAGAGAGGCCGGAAGGACATGAGGGATGACTTCCAGAGGAAGCGTCAGATGCAGCAGCCCATCAGGGGCCAGTCTTCGCAGCCACCAACGAAGAGACCATATCAGGGGCCTCCTAAGGGCTCAAATCCTCAGGGGCAGCAGCATCAGAGATCGCAGGGACAGCAGAGGCCACAACAGCAGGGTACCAACACCCCTAGACCTGGATGGTTCCCGGTCTGCAAGGAGTGCAATAAGCATCATTCAGGACCTTGCATGGCGGGGACTGGCAGGTGCTTTCACTGCAAGGATCCAGGCATATTTCTAGGGACTGCCCTAAGAGGAGACAGACCACTGTTCGCGTGTTCGTGATTCAGGCTGAGGCTACAGATCCGGACAAGACATTGCTCATAGGTATTCCGTTTAGATTTTTATCATTTCCGTGTTTGTCATGTTATTATCTTCGTGTTTTTAGAATTTCATTCTAGATAGAGCACTGCTAGGAAACTTGTTGCCTTAGTTGCTAATAAATATAGTGAGAACTGTAGGACTCCTAGGACTTGCCTTGAGAACTTTGACTGATATGGCTAGCAAACTTAGAACTATTTTATGTATATAAACTGCTTTTGGGATTTAGTATGACCGTAAACGCGTACCTGTCTAACATTTCTGTTTCAAGAGAGATTCGTGTGCTTGGTGTCACTACACTCACTTTGCTAGACTCAGGGACGACCCAGGCGTTTATTTCGAGTGCAATCACACAGAGGATGGGTATTGTTCCGGAGAGCATGGGGGTAGCTCTCACCGTGATGGTTCCGTCAGGAGAGGAGTTGACGATGAACAGTGTCGTTTAGGGTCTGACGATGATGTTTCAGGATCACGCGGTCAGAGCAGATTTGGTCGTTTTGCCGATGACAGGATTCGACCTCATCCTAGGCATGGATTAGCTGATAGAGTTTGGAGTAGTGATTGACTTTCAGCGGAGGACAGTGTCTATCAGACCGCCAGGGCAGGAGGCTTTCTTATTTGAGGCAGCTAGGAGGCCGCGGAAGCCCAGATTTATATCTTTCCTTCAGGCCAGGAAGCTAGTCGAGCACGGATGTCAGGCATTCTTGTCCAGCGTTACCGTTTCTGGAGATTCAGAAGGCCCTTCACTATCTGATGTGGAGGTAGTCAGAGATTATGCAGATGTCTTCCCTGATGACGTAGTGGGAGTTCCACCGGAGCGAGAGGTTGAGTTTTCTATTGAGATGATTCTAGGGATAGTGCCTATCTATGAGGCACCTTATCGATTGGCTCCTACAGAGATCAAGGAGCTTAATATTCACCCTAGATTTTCCCCTTGGGGTGAGCCAGTGTTGTTTGTGAAGAAGAAGGATGGTAGCATGAGATTGTGCATTGACTACCGGGAGCTGAATCGAGTTACAGTGAAGAATAAGTATCCACTCCCGAGGATTGAGGATTTATTCGATCAGTTTCAGGGAGCTTCGATATTCTTGAAGATTGATCTGAGATCTGGATACCAACAGCTGAGAGTGAGAGAGGAGGACGTGTCCAAGACTTCTTTTAGGACACGCTACGGCCACTACGAGTTCTTGGTGATGCCGTTTGGCCTGACGAACGCCCCAACGATTTTCATGAATCTGCTGAATAGGGTATTTAGGCAGTATCTAGACCAGTTCATTATAGTTTTCATCGACGACATCCTGGTCTATTCGAGGAGCTTGGAGGAGCATAGGCAGCACTTGCAGACAGCTTTTCAGACTTTGAGGGAGCATAGATTTTATGCCAAGTTTAGCAAGTGCGAGTTTTGGCTGGAGTAGGTGCCATTCTTAGGGCATATTGTGTCGAGAGATCGGATTTCAGTTGACCCATCAAAGGTGGAGGCAGTGAAAAACTGGGGGATTCCGAGGAATGCAGCGGAGATTCGTAGTTTCTTGGGCTTAGCAGGTTATTATCGCAAGTTTATCAAGGGCTTCTCTTCTATTTCAGTGCCCTTGATAGCCTTGACCAGGAAGAATGCGAAGTATGTGTGGAGTCCCGAGTGTCAGAGGAGCTTTGATCAGCTGAAGGAGGCCCTTACTTCAGCACCAGTGTTAGCTATGCCAGTGGACCACGAGGAGTTTGTGGTTTATATAGATGCTTCTTTGAGAGGTTTGGGTGCAGTTCTGATGCAGGGTGGTAAGGTTATTGCATATGCGTCGAGGCAGCTGAAGAGTTATGAGCAGAATTATCCGACCCTAATCCAGTCCACGATTGGAAACAAGACTCCTTCGTCAGCCTGCACTAGAAGACCTGACAAATTTACCACGGATGGAATCTCCTCGTCGACGTGATCGGAACAAGTCCAATCACGTAAGCAATGGCGGCGGCGGGCGGCGGCCGAGAGGAGGAAGTGGAGAGGGGGGCGGCGGATTAGTGTCTAGGGTTTGTGTGATGCTTAAGTGTGTCATGCAACCCTAGGCACTCATGTATATGTAGGTGTGATTGGCTTGAACAGGCCCAATGGACTTGGGGCGGGCCCAGATCCATATGAACATTCGGTTCAAGTACATCGCCGTGGCTCCATCATAATCCCGATCGACGATCAGATCGGACCGATCTACACAGTTTACGAAACTGAGTATTATGATGCGAAAACAATTTTTCAGACCACCTATTCCTAAATTGCAGTTTGGCCCCTCCAAGTTTCAAGGATAGTCAAACTAGCCCAAACTTTAGGGAAATTGCAATTTGACCCCTGTTGACTTTTAGAAAGTCGCACTCCCTAAATTCCTCCTCCTATGCTCAACACATTGAGCTCAATTTCCGTGTGGGAATCGTGAAGCCAGTACTTGTGTGACCCTCAATGGTTCAGGGATATAGCTAGCCGTGGGCTCACAACCATTGCGACTCCGAAATCACAATTTTGGACTGACCCATCGGATCATGGTAAAGCGCCTAGCAACATCGCCCCATGATCCCCTAGGTATCATTGATAGTGCCTGCAAGAACCAGTCAGTCATGGTTAGCGTACAGTACGGTCCTTTCAACACATATATCCCGATTAGATCAACGATCATTGGTATATCGAGAGTCGCTAGAGATCCAATAACTATGCATACATCTTGGAGATCAAATAGTAACATCGCGTGTGTTACTAGGTAAACCCATTTACTTAAAACACATCTAGTACTCTGGCCAGAGTTTATCACACTATTATCTCCTCAGATAGCATAGGATATCCACGCACACGGGCGAGCGGTGAATCCTCGACAACGAATCATCGACTCCTACATGCATCGGGACCCCACCCAATCCCGCCACCTAATGACCCCATCAGAGTCGGTAAACGGGTCAAAGTGAGGTACCTATCATGCAGAGTCTCAATAAAGTTTCGAGTAGTGAGGACTAATCAGTGCAACCAACACCTCGGACTTATCCACTCGACAAATGGTAACCACTTGTAAAGTCCGAACGAGGGTATTTCGATAGATAACCATGTCACTATTCATCTGCATGCTCAGAACATCACAATGTTCCCTACCAATGAAACGTGGTACTTCGCATCGCAGATGCTAGTCTCGAGCTCGGGCGGCCTTATCCTCATTTTGACGGCCCAATCGACTAGGAACGAGTTCAGAATACACAGTGACTATTAAATGTGTTTCATGATAGCCATCATATCCACTATCACATCTAACATACACTATGGTGCATTCTAGGTCTTTATCCAACACAATTGTTAACATGAAAAATCAATAATGAAGATAAAGAATGCCATAAAGAAATACGAATTTCATAAATAAAGAACGTTATACAAAGAGTCAATAAAACCCACACGTCACAAGTTGGTTAGTTGGGCATCTACTCTAACAATCTCCCAGTTGCCCTAAAGCCAACTACTCATCAGACGCAGTCCCGTTGATTCACGATGTTTTTCAAACAACGGTCCTGGCAAGGGCTTTGTAAGTGGATCAGCAATGTTGTCTGCAGAGGCGACTCTCTCGACTGCTATGTCACCTCTAGCCACAATATCCCGGATTATGTGGTATTTCCTCAGTATATGTTTGGATCTTTGGTGAGACCTAGGCAGGTTTGCTTGTGCAATGGCACCCGTGTTGTCGTAGTACACCGGGACTGGACCAACTCCATCAGGGATTACGCCCAACTCTTGGACGCAATTCCTTATCCAAACCGCCTCTTTAGCAGCAGCTGATGCTGCGATGTACTCAGCCTCAGTGGTTGAATCCGTGATGGTGTCTTGCTTGGAACTCTTCCAAGAGACAGCACCACCATTGAGCATGAATACAAACCCAGAGGTTGACTTCGAATCATCCATGTCACATTGGAAGATAGAATCAGTGTAGCCTTACAATTTCAGTTCACCACCCCCATAGACCATGACCATATTCTTAGTCCTTCGTAAGTACTTAAGAATATCTTTCACGGACTTCCAATGCATTTCGCCGGGGTTGGTTTGGTAACGGCTCGTGACACTCAGAGCATATGCGACATCCGGTCTAGTTGAGATCATGCCATACATAATACTACCTATTGCCGAGGCATATGGCACACGTGTCATACTATTTATCTCCTCATTAGTCTTTGGACACATAGACTTAGATAGAGTGACCCCGTGACACATAGGTAGGTGTCCTCTCTTGGACTCTTCCATAGAGAACCGCTTAAGTATGGTATCGATGTAGGTAGCTTGGGTGAGTCCGAGCATCCTTTTCGATCTATCTCGATAGATCTGTATTCCAAGAATATAGGATGCTTCACCCATGTCCTTCATCGAGAATCTACCAGACAACCACACTTTAGTTGACTGCAACATTCCTACATCAATTCCCAATGAGTAGAATGTCATCAACATAAAGCACAAGGAATGTCACTTCCATAGAGAACCGCTTAAGTATGGTATCGATGTAGGTAGCTTGGGTGAGTCCGAGCATCCTTTTCGATCTATCTCGATAGATCTGTATTCCAAGAATATAGGATGCTTCACCCATGTCCTTCATCGAGAATCTACTAGACAACCACACTTTAGTTGAACACCTTGCCTTTGAGTGTAACCTTTCGCGACCAGTAGTGCCTTGTAGGTCAGTATCTTACCATCAGGCCCAAGTTTTCTCTTGTATATCCATTTACACCCAATAGGAACTATTCCTTTGGGAGGATTAACAAGAGTCCAAACTTGGTTCACATACATTGAGTCAATCTCAGACTGCATTGCTTCAAGCCAGAAAAAGGTTTCATCATAGTCAACACCTTGCCTTTGAGTGTAACCTTTCGCGACCAGTCGTGCCTTGTAGGTCATTACCTTACCATCAGGCCCAAGTTTCCTCTTGTATACCCATTTGCACCCAATAGGAACAATTCCTTCGGGAGGATTAACAAGAGTCCAAACTTGGTTCACATACATTGAGTCAATCTCAGACTGCATTGCTTCAAGCCACAAATTAGAATCAGCATCAAAAATCGCCTCCTTGAATGCTCTTGGATCACATCCAATAACTTGATCACTTTGATCATCTTCAAGGATGAAACCATATCTATCAGGAGCCCTAGGAATCCTTTCAGATCTCCTAGGTGCGACCATTTCTGGTATTGACTCTTGAGGTGTGGGCGATTCACTTGGTACTTCAGATGGTTTTCGAACCTCTTCGAGTTCTACTATCTTGCCTTTTCTATCAAGTAGAAATTCCCTTTCCAGAAAGGTGGCATTTCTAGAAACAAACACTTTTGTTTCATTTGGATAGTAGAAGCAGTATCCAATAGAATTCTTTGGATATCCAATGAAGTAACATAAGATGGATCTATTATCCAGCTTATCTCTCATTGTCTACTTCACGTAAGCAGAACATCCCCAAATCCTCATATATGAGTATTTGGGTGGCTTGCCCATCCATATCTCATATGGAATCTTATCCACCGCCTTGGTGTGGACATTGTTCAACAACATTACCGCCGTTTCGATCGCATAGCCCCAAAACGAGGTAGGAAGCTCAGTGAAGCTCATCATAGATCGAACCATGTCCATCAAGGTTCGATTACGACGCTCCGCTACACCATTTAGTTGTGGTGTGGCCGGAGGGGTCTGTTAGAGTAGATGCCCAACTAGCCAACTTGTGGCGTGTGGATTTTATAGACTCTTGTACAAACAATCTATATATATATGATATTCGCATTCTTTTATAAGGCATTCTTTACTTTCATTATGTGTGTAATGATTTACAATTGCGTTGAGTAAAGACCTAGAATGCACTAAAGCGTATGTTAGATGTGATAGTGGGTATGACGGCTATCATGGAACACATCTAATAGTCGCTGTGTATTATGAACATGTTCCTAGTCGATTGGGCCGTCAAAATGAGGATAAGGTCGCCCGAGTTCGAGACTAGTATCTGTGATGCGAAGTACCATGTTTCATTGGTATGGAACATTGTGATGTTCTGAGCATGCAGATAGATAGTGACCTGGTGATCTATCGAACTACCCTCATTCGGACTTTCCAAGTGGTTACCATTTGTCGAGTTGATAAGTCCGAGGTCTTGGTTGTACTGATTAGTCCTCACGACTCGAAACGTCATTGAGACTCTACATGATAGGCGTTTCACTTTGACCCGTTTGCCGACTCACTTGGGGTCATAAGGCGTCGGGATTGGGTGAGAACCCGATGCATGTAGGAGTCGATGCATCGTTGTCGAGGATTCACCGCTCGCAGAC
>KV013959.1:20934-46455 GCA_001598015.1 Dorcoceras hygrometricum
CCGATCACGTGATCAACGACGGGTGGCGGCGCGTGGCCGACGGCGGTGGCGCGTGTGGTGGTGGGCGGCCGAGAGGAGAGGGAGAGGGAAGGTGGCGGCTACTATGTAGGGTTGTGATGCAAGAGTGTGTCACAATGTAGCCCTAGGTCAATTATTTATTAGACTTGTGATGGGCTTGGACCGGCCCAATGGGCCTGGGGCGGGCCGAGGTCCATATGAACATTCGGTTCATTCCTATCACCGTGGCTTCATCATAACTCCGATCGATGATCTGATCAGCCGATCTACACAGTTTCCATAACTGAGTATTATGATGTGAAAGAAATTTTTCATACCACCTATTCCAAAATTGCAGTTTGGCCCTCCAAGTTTCAAGGATAGACAAACTAGCCCAAACTTTAGGGAAATTGCAATTTGACCCCTGTTAACTTTTAGGAAGTCGCACTCCCTAAATTCCTCCTCCTATGCTCAACACATTGAGCTCAGTTTCCATGCGGGAATCGTGAAACCAGTACTTGTGTGACCCTCAATGGTTCAGGGATACAGCTAGCCGTGGGCTCACAACCATTGTGATTCCGAAATCACAATTTTGGACTGACCCACCGGATCACGGTAAAGCGCCTAGCAACATCGCTCCATGATCCCCTAGGTATCACTCATAGTGCCTGCAAGAACCAGTCGGTCATGGTTAGCGTACAGTACGGTCCTTTCAACACATATATCCCGATCAGATCAACAATCATTGGTGAATCGAGAGTCGCTAGAGATCCGATAACTATGCATATATCTTGGAGATCAAATAGTGATATCACGTGTGTTACTAGGTAAACCCATTTACCTAAAACACATCTAGTACTCTGGCCAGAGATTTATCACACTATTGCCTCTTCAGATAGCATAGGATATCCACACATAAAAGCGAGCGATGAATCCTCGACAACGAAGCATCGACTCCTACATGCATCGGGACCTCACCCAATCCCGCCACCTAATGACCCCAACTGAGTCGATAAACGGGTCAAAGTGAGGCACCTATCATGTATAGTCTCAATGACGTTTCAAGTAGTGAGGACTAATCAGTACAACCAATACCTCGGACTTATCCACTCGACAAATGGTAACCACTTGAAAAGTCCGAACGAGGGTAGTTCGATAGATAACCAGGTCACTATCCATCTGCATGCTCAGAACATCACAATGTTCCCTACCAATGAAACATGGTACTTCACATCACAGATGCTAGTCTCAAGCTCGGACGGCCTTATCCTCATTTTGACGGCCCAATCGACTAGGAACGAGTTCAGAATACACAGTGACTATTAGATGTGTTTCATGATAGCCATCATATCCACTATCACATCTAACATACACTATGGTGCAGACTATTAGATGTGTTTCATGATAGCCATCATATCCACTATCACATCTAACATACACTATGGTGCATTCTAGGTCTTTATCCAACACAATTGTTAACATTATAGCATAATGAAAATAAATAATGCCATAAAAGAAATGTGAATTTCATAAATAAAGATCGTTATACAAAGAGTCAATAAAACCCACGCGCCACAAGTTGGCTAATTGGGCATCTACTCTAACAATGATTGCATGGAGTGCCTGTGTCGATTGTTTCGGATCATGATCCAAGGTTTACTTCCAGATTTTGGAAAAGTTTGCAAACAGCTTTGGGTACCATATTGGCAATGAGTATTGCATATCATCCCCAAATCGATGGCCAATTTGAGATGACTATCCAGATTTTAGAGGATATGTTGAGGGCTATTGTGATGGATTTCATTGGTAGCTGGCAAGATTCGTTGCATTTGGTTGAGTTTTCATACAAAAATAGCTACCAAATCACAATTGGGATGGCACCATTCGAAGCATTTTATGGCAGGAAATGCAGATCTCCGATCTGTTGGGAAGAAGTGGGGGAGAAGCGGTTGTCTTCTCCAGAGTTCATGCAGCAGATGCGAGATCAATTGGATCTGATTCGTAAACGTATGAAAGCTGCACAAGATCGTCAAGCCAGTTATGCGAATAAGAGGCGTCGGCCATTGGAATTTCAGGTTGGTGATCTAGTTTTTTTGAAAGTTTCTCCGTTTAGAAGTGTGATGAGATTTGGGTACAAGGGAAAATTGGCTCCTCGTTATGTTGGACCATATGAGATTTTTGAGAGGATTGGCCCTTTGGCGTATCGTTTGTTGTTGCCGCCAGATTTGTCTTCCTTACACGATGTGTTTCATGTTTTGATGTTACAGAAGTACGAGCTAGATCTCTATCTGTATTGATAACTGACGAGGTGGAGCTAGATAGGACTCTGAGCTACGTGAAATATCCCTTGCAGATCCTAGACAGAAAGGAGAAACAACTAAGAAATAAGACCATCCCTTTGGTGATGGTCCAGTGGAGCAAACACGATAGAGAAAAAGCTACGTGGGAACTGGAATAGAAGATGCAGCGTGAGTGGCCGCATCTGTTTGAGTAAGCATTGTATCAGATTCCAGTAGTTGTAGTTGTTGCTCCCAGTGTTGATTACTCGTTGGTTGTTCGGTGTCCTTTGATTAAGATTTGTGATTTCTGGAGTTGTTTGATTTTGAGGATGAAATCGTGTTTTAGTGGTTTAATTAATCGGATTTCATAGACCAAATTTGGTTTGGACGAATCTAGGTTAGACCAGCTTTGAGCAGGTGCGCTTGGAAAAGTTATCGGGTCAGGTGCGTAGAGTGTTTCTTTAGCGAGCAGTTGAACTACGTCGTTTGGATTAGTTGCGACGACGGCGTTTTGATAGAGCACATGGATTTAGATTCGTGTTGTGTGTGCATTCAGATGTGAGAGGGATCTGAATGTTCCGATGCATGTTGTTTAGTATTTCAGATAAAGTAGCGGGTGACGTGTTCAGATGCGAGTGTGGGCTCTATGCGACGTTGTTTGGTTAAAACAGGATCTGTTTGGATGTATAGTCAGATGTGTTGCAAGATTCAGATGTGAACTTTAAGTTGTCGGAGGGATCTATTCTCTAGTTTTAGACAGATGTGAGTTATTAATAGAGGACTTTGTCTTCGTTCTCCATTATTGTTCCCGACACTTAGAATATTTCCCGATACTAAATCCTGTTGTGATACCCTAACTACTGTTCATTGAACCCTTTCTTTTCCGATTATCGACGGTAGATAGCTCCGACGGACGCGAGAGTGGTAGCATTGGACTCCTCTTTCCAAGGCGTTTCTATTGATGCTTCTTTCGAAGACTCTGGAGTGCTTGGATAGGATCGCTAAGACATCTCCCTTGTGTAGTCTGTTAGCATAAGCGTCGGATCGGTCTTGCCATTCAGGTAGCTCATTGGGGGCTTGTGTTTTGTTACCTGTGTGTTGTTCCAGGTTACCATGGTTTCTCCGCTGTCATGGATCGGACCCAGCTGGTGGCGCCCCAGGAGGTGGTTAGAGTGTCCCAGTTATATATATTATATGTCTATATATCCAGCATTAGAACCACTGTCGGTGTATGTCCCGGGAGTGTGTTGTCCTTTTGTTAGTTTGTATCTATGTTGAGCGAGGGACCCATCTTGTTGTTTGTTGTTTTAGGGTCGCTCTGTGTTTGTATTTTGTAGTTGCTGGTTGAGTTTTCTTTTCTTGTAAAACCAGTATTTCGGATATCAATGTATTTTTAAATTATGTTTTCTAAGTCAGGCCAAAGCGAAAATTTTAGCCACTTTTGTATGCTTCCGCTATTGTTTTGTGTGGTTTATCTCTGAGTTGTGCACAAGGCCTGAAATTTTTTGTATCAGAGCTTAAGCTGGGATAAGCTCGATTTCTGTTGATCACACTTGAGTCTAGGCACAGTGTTTCTGGTTGCATGTGCTTGACTATGTGATATACTTGTTGTGATATGTATATCAGTATTGTGTGACCTTATTGTTTAGTGTCTTCTTAGATGCCGCCTAGACGTAGGGGTAGAGGTAGTGGGCATATTCCGGAAGAATCTGAGGGTCAGAACGATGATGTTTAGCGTAGTATTCCCCTTCGTAGACGCATGAGATGAGTCGGAGGAGGTCGATGAGTTGGCTGCCCGTGTAGATGACATGGAGCTTTTGATGGCGAGGTTTCAGCGTATGAACCCTCAGACGTTTAACGGTGATGAGTCCCGTTCCGATGCTGAGTCTTGGCTACAGCACATCACTGGGTTGTTTGATCGCGTTCATTACGATGATGAGCGTAGGTTGAGTTGGGCTACGTTTCAGTTACGAAAGGATTCCGAGCGTTGGTGGAGAGGAACAAGTTCTTAGAGGGGCTGAATGAGGAGTTGTATTCTTTGGTTTTGGCGAGCTCACCAAAGAGCTATGCGGAGGCGGTGGACAGTGCGATAGACATCGAGGAGAGTTTGCGGTACCGTCGTCTCGTGTTAGGCCACAGGTGGCGCAAGGTAAACGTTCTGTGGTTTAGGGGGTGCAACCTTCCCAGTCGTCTTAGCCACCCCAGCAGCAGTCAGCCCAATAGTCTATACGCTAGAGGTTTAGGCCTCGTGGCCACCAGTTCAAGAAGAAGGCGAGTTCTAGTTCTTTGGGTTCTGGCAGTTCTAGCAGTGGTAGTTCCAGGGCCGAGTTTTGTGGCCAGTGTGGAGGAAAGCATCCTTTGACTCAGTGTGTTGGAGTGCAGGGTGCGTGTAACATTTGTGGGTAGTATGGGCACTTTGCGAGAGTGTGTCCATTGGCTGGATCTCAGCACACCACTGCCCCACCTCAGGGTCGTGGTGGATCCTCTAGGGGTCATTCTTTTCAGGCTCCATAGCCTAGGATGGGATATACGTAGGATAGGCCGTTTCAGCATCCTGGTCCTTCGCGGTTTGGCAGTCTTCCCAGCCTCATTTTTCAGGACCCAGCATGCTCAGGTGAATGCAATCACGAGGGATCAAGCAGAGGGCACGCCAGGAAGAGTGATTGCAAGTATTTATTCTGTCTTTGATTTTCCTGCACGAGTGTTGTTTGACACTGGAGCATCGCACTCTTTTATTTCTGATGCATTTTTGGTTGAGCATGGTTTGCATACCACCTCTTTGTGTGATGTTGTGTCTGTTGTGACTCCTGTAGGCGCGAGCCTGTACTCCCAAGAGATTTGTTTAATGGCATCTGAGGTTTGGTGAGAACGTTTTAGTGGCAAACTTGATTCATTTAGTGATGTGAGATTTTGACTGTATAGTGGGTATGGATGTGTTGTCTAGTTATAGGGCTACTGTGGATTGTTTCCATGGTGTGGTGCGTTTTAGGCCCCAGTTTGGCAATAAGTGGAATTTCTATGGCCACGATTCCCAATCAAAGATTCCTGAGTTGTGCACGAGGCCTGAAAATTGCCATGACAGGCTATAAAATATAGCACAAGCAGCTGATTGAACGCAGAGCTAAGAAGAGCGAATGTCGAGACAGTGTTGTGCGAACCAAAATGTAAACATCAAGAAGAACGCACAACACTGAACCTGGGACGACAATGAAAAATCAGCTCGCACAGGAGCACTTCCCAATGTGTGAGATTTAATACTTGAGAGAGTGCTTACACTGTAAATCTCACACACATATACATTCACTCACATATTCGAGTGTTGAGCGAAAACAGATAAGGGTGAATGTAAAACAAAAACGACTTCCATTGTAGTCTTTGGACAGAGACGTTAAACAAGTCTAGTTGTCTTTGCACTGAGACGTTAAAGAAGTTTGTGTGGCCTTTCTCACTGAGGCGTAAAAGAAGTGTTGTTAGTCACACAGCTTGCGGGCTTAGTGTGCGGTGGTTGATGCTAGGAGTTCTTGCGGCTGCGGGTCATCGGAGTGGGTTGTAGCGTAGGGACGCTGCAATCAAAGTCTTCTAGAGATATCCTTCCCGATTGTGGAAGAAGGAGAGATGTAGGAGAGTTTGCTCCGAACTTCCAGAAACAAATCAGCGTATCTTTCTTTACTGTTTTACTGCATTCATACATATGCATATTATGTTTGTTTAATACGCTTAAAACTGTTTAAAAGAGCTTTTGAATTTAAGAGTGCAGTTTGAGTTATTTCAGCATGATTTAAACTCATTACTCAATCTGTATCTCGGTACATAAGTATTCAAGAACACTGAGTTATTGCAGCTCAAGTATATAAATAACCAGATAGCTCGCTCTTTCATTGAGCTGGTTTCAAGGACCGGCTGGAACCAAGCTATTGCACCGTGCTGGTTTAGAACTGAGCTGGTTCTACTGTTACGTAATCCGGTTTAATTTACGTACTGTTTTGTCAACTCCTATATTTTATATCGCATGTAACTTATAGGGTTGATGTTTGGCTATGTGAGAGCTTACGTGAGTTGTGGCAGAGCTCATGAACAACGAACACCCCCATTATTCGATCCCATTAAGTGGTATCAGAGCGTTTTTACGATCTGGTACCTCGGGATTTTTGGACCAACACAACTACTGATTTCCTTACGGATATGTCTCTCAAAGTGTTGAGTATAGTGGAATAGAGAACGGGAGTGACTTCCAAAATCGGCATACGTGTGAACCTGCCATATATAGATTCAGTGGTTCGAGAATTTGATTCTACATAATATAGTCAGTTTTTTGTGCTGAACACATCGGTGATATCTGATCATCGATTGGGATTATGATGGCACTACATTGAGGGACTCGAAACGAATTTTCACTGTTTGACTTGAACCCAATGCTCACCGTTTGACTTGACCCGATGTTCATGGTTTGACTTGAACCAAATGTTCCCTGTTTTACATGAACCAAATGTTCGCTGTTTGACCGGTTCAGACTCTATCCCTCTATCTATAAATATGGAAATGAGAAGACACATTCATTAATCCCTTGATCATTGTATCAAAGCTCTAGTCTCCTCCTTCCCTACTTTCCACGCTTTGCCACCGGCCACTGCTCCCGCTGTCATCGTTGCCTCTTCTGACGCCAAGACTTTCCATGTGCATCTTGACAATGAGATACCGATCGTGATAACCTGTTGTGATTTCTAGTGCAAGGCAGCATGGGAATTGAGAAACTGGTCGTGGATCATATTGGGGGATTAATCCAGATTCAACCGTTGAAGGGCTATCACCGTGTCAAAACTAGAGTAGTCGGTGTGACGCCCAGACCCATGGGAGTCTACGGATTGGAGTGAACAAATTAAAGTGGTAAAACGAAAGAGCTAAATGCAAAAATCTCGGAAGTTATATTTCCTTCCAAGCTCGAAGAAAGAACATATGGCATGAAGTACAATCAGCTTTGGGGTTCAAAAATTTCATTCAAGTATTCAAACAAGATATTACAACTTCTTGAATTCTATATGAATCCTCTACATTGTAACAGATCTTAATACAATCATGAAAATCAAAAGAATGACACGGAAACGCGGCTTTTGACAAACACACACACCCTAATCTGGTTCAACTCACACCTCCCGCCTGCCCCTGATCTGCCTCACCTGCACCAAAAAAACTAATGAGACTAAGGGCTCAACAAGTGAAAACCGATGATAACAAGATCACACGGTGCATGTATAACATGCATAAGCTACAAAAATAATTTAAAGGAAGTCGGCTCATGCTTAAATCTTTCTCTTAAAATCATATCCGTGAAGAACACCCATATCTCTTTCTTTCTTATTTTCTTTACGACTTATGGCTTAGAAGATTTCTGTTAAGATAAAATTATAAGTTTTGATGATAACAGAAACAAGATATAGAACTGAATATAAGCTCTCAGATTTGGAATAAGTAATCGGGTTAAGGATTTAACCGATTAGGAGTTTCGTACAGATAAGATCAGAGTATTTCAGATCTGAGTATTTTAGATCCAAATGATTCGTTCAGAGGTTTATGTATCAGATCAGAGTAACTCAGAGTGGAGCGTATCAGATCCGTTCAAAAGTTGATATAACAGATCAGATCAGAGGGTTATAGAGCAGATCAGATCAAAGACTCAGTTTAGTACAGAATCTATTTGGTTCAGAGGTTATTCTTTACAGATCAGATCAGACCAGAGGTTTCTAAGATACAGAACAAAGAGGTATTTCAGTGCAGATCTCGGCATGCTATTCGTAGAAAGATTTCAGATCAGACGGAGATACAGATTAAGAGAGCAAAAAGGGATATATTTATAAAAGAGAAAAGATCCTGAAGCTTTTATATTTGAATCAGCTTAGAGTAGATTTCAGCTCAGAGCTGAACAGATTTCAGATCACTGCTTCAGATCTTAATAGCTATTGATTCCAAAGGATTCAACATTCAGGATTAAAGCGTATAAAGCCTTGTAGACAAATTGTATTGAAGAGATACAAGATCAAAGCTATTTGGAGTATATTCTATAGGACGCAGAGTTGGTACAATCGATGTTTACCAACTTTGGTATAAAAGTCATCAAAGCTCTGACAACAGCAGACAGACCTCAACTCAGCATTAATGGCGCAATTAATGCTTGATAGAATGAAGATATTCAAATGTGTTTTGTGTCTATTGGCTCATTAAATGACCGTTGAAGATGGATGTATAAATAGCTCAAGTGATTCAAGCAGAAATCTTCTTCGCTCTTGCCAATAGCTCTCAGTCACTAACAACTCTCATATCTCGGGATAAAATATTTCAAAGTTCAAACTATGAACCATGCAAGGAAAGATCTGAGAGGAGGGTCTCCTCTAGTTCTTACCGCCCAGGTATACTCTCTTTCGATATCCCAGCTCTCACAATCTCGAATAACAGTCGTTCAGCTCTTAATCAGAAATTTATCTTCGAGATTCCTTCTGATTTACATTATCCAAATAATTTCATTTTTCAAAGAACCAGAAGAGTTACATACTCTGTGTGTGTTGATTTCATAGAAATATTCAAAATAGAGTCTGTAAAGAACTTGCTATTCAAGCAGTTCTAAAAATACAATCATATGTAATCAGCAGTGTAGTGTGCTTCGTATTGGTGCTAGGAGTTCACTTTAAGTTAGGCTAAGTGAGTGGGTATGTACAGAAGTTGCATTAATCAAAGCCTTCTAGTGGAACCTTCCTGAAAAGGAAGAAGATGAGACGTAGGATATCGATATCCAAACTTCCAGAAACAAATTCTTGACCCTATCTATTTATTTACTTGCATTATTATTTATTATTGTTCGCTGTTTAATCGGTTTATTTCCGCACATTATTGTTAACCGAGAGAACATATTTGAACTGAGAGCCTCAAAGCTGGTCACTCAGCTTTGAGTTAAGCACAGGCTTGTAAAACGTTTTTAAAAGGATTTGATAAAGGAAAATCGACGGGAGTTCATTCAACCACCCCTTCTGAAATCCTGGGCTTATTTTCGATCATATTGATCCTATCAATTGGTATCAGAGCCTTGTCATCTCAGTTATTGAACAGTTTGATCTTCTGTGCTTATATTCAATATGTCTACTTCTCACAATAAAATTACTATATTTTCTAAGGAGGAGTACGACGATTGGAAGATCAGGATGCAAGTCCATCTGGCCGCACAGGATGATAACATGTGGTTTGTCATAACAGATGGACCCATGAACATTATGAATACAAACACGACGATGGCTATGGAGTACACACCAGAGGATAAGAAGAAAGCCAACCTGGATAACGTAGTAAAGGACATACTATACAGATGTTGGGAAAAAATATGTTCAGCAAAATAAAGACCTGCGCTACTGCCAAATAGATGTGGGAGAAGCTGACTCAAATATATTAAGGCAATGATGAGACAAAAGAGAATAATTTGACGGTTGCCCAGCAGAAGTATGAGTCAATCAAGATGAGAGAAGGAGAGACCATGACGGAATTTGACGAGAGATTCAGTTCTGTTGTGATCGAGCTGACTAGTCTTGGCAAGGAATATACAAACAGAGAATTGGCTCTTAAGGTGATGAGAGCTTTGCCAAGGAAATGGAATGTAAAGACGATGGCCATGCGCAATCGAAAGATCTGAACAAGCTGGAACTCCATGATCTGTTTGAAAATCTTAAAGACTATGACTTCGAGCTGGAAATCAGATCAGAGGCTGAGCCATCAACCTCACAACCCACGAAAGATCTTGCTGCTACAGTTTCAGAACAGAGCTAACCAAGCAAGACAGTCAGCAGATCAAATTAGCAACGACACCATGTCCCTATTCATAAAAAAGTTTTGGAAATTCATGAGAATATCTCACAATCCTTTTTTAAATTATAACAATGCACATAAATCTGAAAAGATTTCAACTAATCAAAATTGTTATAACTATGGCAGACCAGGGCATTTTGCAGCTGCTTGCAAGAAGCGAAGAAATGTGACAAGCGATCCACGGAGAAAAGAAAAACAGATTTGAGAAGAGGCCCAACAAGAAGAATGACCGAAAGGTACTTGTTGCTGAGGAGAGCAACAACAAATGGACGGACTCAGATTCTGAAACAACATCAAGCAGCTCATCGAGTGAGAGCGAGCATGAAGAAGTCCACTGCTTGATGGCCAACCAGACCACTGATGATGAGGTATTTGACTTCTCTAATAGTGAATTTACACGAGATGACCTCATCAATGCACTTAATGAGATGGTTAAAGAGTACAGAAAGTTGTCTCAGACATTCGAGGTAATTAATGCTGAAAAAAATGGTTTGAAAAATAGTTCAGCTGAACCAAGCACTGCTCAGCTTGGGGAATCTGACAGTTTACAAACTGAATTGAGCTGAAAATTGAGAATGATTCTTTGAGAAAAAAGTCATGTGAGTTCTCATCTGAAAATGATAAGACTAAATCAAGTGATGAGTTCCTGGACTAAGTCTTTGATTTACTTTAGTAAGTTGCATGAGACCCAGAAGCATTAAATGACAAAACTGGCTTAGGTTTTAGCTTTGGTGAAAGCAGCTTAGAGATATGTACTCAATCAGATCTGACTGATGACAGATTCAAGAAAATGAATTTTGTCAAAGCCAGTGTGATAAATGATGTTTGTGAACCGGTCAAGTACGATGATCAGTTCACTGGATAGCTGAACCATAAGGGCAAATAGGTATTGGTTACATAAAGCCAGAGAACTATAAGCCCAGCTGGCTAACGAATAGACTTGAGAAGTACAAGGCAAAAGCTGTACCTAAGTCATCTGTTCCAAACCAGCAAAGGCGTGGTTCAACAAAGGCTAAATGGGTAAAGGTTGAGCCCAAGCGTGATCTGAATGGTCAAAGCACAAAACCAAGCTCAACAGATCGCACAAGAATTCATCACAAACCCTTGTGGACGTTCATACTGGAAAAACTATTAAGGTAATTTAAGTATGGATCCCGAAAGGGGTAATTCGATCTGGACCCAAGTAAATTGGTACCAAAAATTTATTTTTGTGATTGCAGGATAACAGGCACACAGCTTCGGAAGATTCAATCAAGTTGTATCTGGATAGTGGTTGTGCGAGGCACATGACAGGTAATGAAGATGTTATCAGATCTGAAGCCATTCAAAGGATCCAGAATTGTATTTGGTGATAACTCACACGGTAACACTATAGGTAAGGGTAAGCTTATCTACGGTAACCTTTCAAATTAATGATGTTCTACTCGTTGAGAATCTGTGTTATAATCTTATTAGCATAAGTCAGCTGTGTGACAATGGTACACAGTTAACTTTCAAAAGCACACGTGCACAGTTCGGAATCCATATGGTCTGACAATACTAGTAGGAAATAGATCGGGGAATACCTACACAGTGAACTGGTCAGAGCAGCTGTGATCTGAACAAGTTTGCCTAGCAGTTGACCCTTCCAAGAGTTGGCTGTGGCACCAGAGAATGAACCATCTGAATTCCAAAACACTTGCCAATATGAGTAAGCTTGATTAGGTTTCTGGTTTGCCCAAAATAAATTTTTCAAAAGACAAGATTTTTTCAGCATGTCAGCTGGGAATTCCAAAACACTTGCCAATATGAGTAAGCTTGATTAGGTTTCTGGTTTGCCCAAAATAAAGTTTTTCAAAAGACAAGATTTTTTCAGCATGTCAGCTGGGAAAACATATTTGTTTTACTTCAAAAAGAAAAGCGGTATTCGTTCTGCCAGAAGCTTGGAGTTTTTACATATGGATCTTTTTGGTCCTATACTCGTAACCAGCTTTGGGGGAACAAATTACACCCTTGTTGTAGTTGATGATTTTTCAAAATTTACATGGATGGTGTTTTTAAAATCAAAGGATCAGACCGCTGAACATTTGGTAAAGCTTTTAAAACGTTTGCAAAATGAAAAATCTTACAATGTCAACCGGATAAGGAGTGATCGAGGTACTGAGTTTTTAAATAAAAACTTATCCTCTTGAAGATATTGGAATAAAGCATGAGCTTTCAGCAGCTAGAACTCCTCAGCAGAACGGGTTAGCTGAGAGGAGAAATCATACTTTAAAAGAAACTGCTCGAACTATGATTGCGTATTCCGACATTTCTCAAAAATTCTCGGCTGAATCAGTTAACACATCTTGCTACACTCAATACAGATCGATGATTAACAAGATTCATGGTGTTACACCATAAGAGATCTGGAGTGGCAAGAAACCTAAAATTTCTTATTTCAGGATGTTTGGATGCAGATGTTTCATTCATAATAATGACAAAAAGAATCTAATTGCCTTTGATGCTAAATCTGATGCAGCTTTATTCCTTGGATACTCAGCTGTGAGCAAATCTTATAGAGTGTTTAACAACTAGAGCTTGACGGTTGAAGAATCAGCTCACGTCGTGTTCGATGAAACAAGCTTTCGATCAAACTCAGTTTCAAGCTTAAATTATTTGTGTACACTTCTGGAATCAACCAACTTAGACGACTCAAGTGATGACGTGCCACACAAAGACTATTCAGTTGATATACAGCAAGCACTGGACACACCACACTAAGACATCTCAAATGCACAAGCTGATCTGACAGGTAACATAGAAGTCATTGATTTGACTAATGTTGATCAAGTACAGGAACAGATCGCAACCAGTGTGCCAGTTGCGGGTGATGGATCGAATAATGCTCAAGATGATGCACGAGCTGATCATACAATCCATCAAGAGGTATCCAGACCAGCTTCAGATACACAAGCTATAAACAGATCTTATCAATTGGTATCAAATGAATCCATACAGCCAGACATCCAAGCTGAACAGGGAGAAAATACGATCGGATCTGATCTTTGGTGGAACAGAAAACATCCACTCGAGCAGGTCATAGGTAATGTACATTCTTCTGTTCGCACACGGGGCCAGCTTATGCATGAGTACTTCGATTTTCAGCATTCATTTCACATATATAATCTAAGCTGATAGAAGAATCCTTAGTAGACTCAATCTGGATAGATGCTACGCAAGATGAACTTAGCCAATTTAAGAGAAACAATGTATGGCAGTTAGTTTATCAACCTACTAATCATTCAGTGATATGAGCTAAATGAGTCTTTAGGAACAAGCTGAATGAGGATGGTGTTGTTACTAGAAACAAGGCTAGACTGGTAGCTCAAGGTTTTAGACAACTAAAAGGTATAGATTTTGATGAAACCCTCGCTCCTGTAGCTATATTAGAGGTCATCCGCATGTTTCTTGCATATGCTTCATACAAATACTTCAAAGTCTTTCAGATGGATGTAAGGAGTGTCTTTCCAAATGGCATCTTGACTGAGGAAGTATATGTTGCACAACCTCCTGGCTTCGTAAATCATACATCTCCAGATCACGTCTATAAACTGGATAAAGCCCTATATGGGTTGAAACAAGCACTCAGAGCTTGGTATGAAACACTGTCTAAATTTCTCATTGATCATGATTTTGTAATAGGCACCGTTGATAAGACATTATTTAAATTTGTGAAGAATGATCATGTTCTTTTGGTGCAAATATATGTTGATGATATTATTTTTGGGTCCACTAACCCCAAATTGTGCCAGAAGTTTTCTAAGTTGATGTAGGACAAATTTGAGATGAGCATGATAGGAGATCTGACGTTCTTTCTAGGCATACAAGTGAGAAAACCTGAGAATGTCATATTCATCAATCAAGCTAAGTACACGAAAGAACTGCTGAAGAAGTTTGGAATGGAAAATAGTTCAGCAACAGCTACCCCGATGAGTGCTTCAATCAAACTTGACGAAGATGAAGCTGAAACTGCAATTGAGGTATCTTTATATCGTGGTATTATTGGCTCATTGTTTTACCTAACTTCTAGCAGACCAGACATCATGTTTGTTGTCTATATGTGTGCTAGATTCGAAGTTGAGCCTAAACAATCTCATTATATTGCAGTAAAGCGGATCTTGAAATATCTTAAATGAACTTCCAATGTGGGTCTTTGATGTCCCAAAGACTCTAGTTTTCAACTAATCGCCTATTGTGATGCATATTATGCAGGTTGTAGAATTGATAGGCGAAGCACAAGTGGTACTTGTCAATTTTTTGGAGATCGACTGATTTCCTGGTTTAGTAAGAAGCAGACATCGATTGCTACATCCACGGCTGAAGCAGAGTATCTAGCAGCTGAAAGTTTTTGTGCTCAGATCTTATGGATTCAACATCAGCTTCGAGATTACGGTATCGATACTTCTGAAGCTCCTATTTTCTGTGACAATACCACAATAGCCATTACTCAGAACCATGTGCTGCATTCAAGAACAAAGCACATAGATATAAGACATCACTTCATAAGAGATCACATGCTAAAGAAAGACGTTCGATTGGAGTATGTGTCAACAAATCAGCAAGTTGCTGATATTTTCACGAAACCTCTACCAGACGCTAAGTTTTCCCAATTTTATCCGAGTGTTACTTCTACCAGCTGAGTATGGCCTTTAATTTCTATTGACGGATCTTTGAAATTTGTAGAGGGTGCAGATCCGAGGCCTGCAAGTTTAGCTATGTCACATATTTCAAAACCAAAAGGCAACTCCCGCAGAGGCCATTCATGGATACGTTTTCCCCAATCTGTATTTTCATTGAGATAGTCCAAGATATTAATTCTCAACCACCCTATTCTGCTATTGTACAGAGGAACTGGGATGAGATTTGTACAGATGTAGTTCAGTTTTTGCTTTTTGGACATCTTCTGCTAGTGGGCACATACAATATGTGTAGAGATATAGTTGCTGTAGAATCAGAATTGGATACAGAGACTATTCCTACTGGAATTTTTTGTGCATTTCAGTATCGTCTGAATGTTGAAGGTTTTTATGAGTTCTTTGTACAGCCAGACATACAGATAATCTCTTCTAGTTCAAGTTCAGACAATCCTAGCTCAGATAGATCTTCAACTTCTTCTTGTTCTTCTTCCAGTGCTTCCCGTATGCATTTTTCAGAATAAATCCCTCAGATTGAAATTCCAACTGCTATTTTTCCTTCTACAGACTTTACAGAGGCCACTGCACAGCTGTGAGCATCTATCAATCAAATTCAATTGGAGCAGGTGCAGACTCGAGATAGTGTAGACGAGCTCAAATCTGTCCTTTCACAGAAGATTACAAGGCTTGAGATGGCGTTTGCACAATCTAACACCCGATAGGACATGGTCTTTTGAGCTCTAATTAATGACGTCCAGCGGGAGGTATAGATTCAGAAGGCTGCTTTGACTCAAGAAATGACAGCATTCCGTTTGGAAAAACAGGAAGGCCTATCTACTCTTTGTGCCCAGCTCTCGGAAATCATTGCCTACATAAATAGAGGGCGTGATGACAAAAAGGAGGAAGATAGTAGTATTAAAGGTCCGAAGCCTGAAGATCGAAGCAGACCTAGTGGTGGTGGAGGTAGCAACAATGAACCTTCCTGGAAAAGAGGGAGTGGATCTTATAAAGGAATAGGAAGTTGAAGTTCTAGATTTAGCCGATGGTTCTCTTGAGCAGATTTTTCTTTATTCAGTTCTTGTACAAAACTCTTGTACTTAGCTGGTTCTTATTGAAAATATAGCAATGACTTCGAGCAATTTATTTTTATCTCTTTTTAAGTCGTAAGCTCCTAAGTTTTGTTATCACCAAAAAGCGGGAAATTGTTAAGATAAAATTATAATTTTTGGTGTAACAGAAACAAGATATAGAACTGAATATAAGCTATTAGATTTGGAATAAGTAATCGTGTTAAGGACTTAACC
This sequence comes from Dorcoceras hygrometricum, assembly GCA_001598015.1. NCBI lineage: Eukaryota > Viridiplantae > Streptophyta > Magnoliopsida > Lamiales > Gesneriaceae > Dorcoceras > Dorcoceras hygrometricum. Next base: position 37,012 of record KV013959.1, read on the forward strand.
GATTATGAGCTTCGTACAAATCAGATCATAGTATTTTAGATCCTAGTATTTCAGACCGAGTGATTTGTTCAGATGTTTACGTATCAGATCAGAGTAACTCAGAGTGGAGCGTATTAGATCCGTTCAGAAGTTGATAAAACAAATCAGATCAAAGGGTTATAGAGCAGATCATATCAGAGACTCGGTTCAGTACAAAATCTTGGTTCAGAGGTTTATTCTTTATAGATCAGATTAGACCAGAGATTTCTAAGATATAGAACAAAGAGGTATTTCAGTTCAGATCTCGACGTGCTATTCATAGAAAGATTTCAGATCAGACGGAGATACAGATTAAGAGGGCAAAAAGGGATATATTTATAAAAGAGAAAAGATCCTGAAGCTTTTATAATCGAATCAGCTTAGAGTAGATTTCAGCTCAGAGCTGAACAGATTTCATATCACAGCTTCAGATCTTAGGAGCTATTGATTCCAAAAGATTCAACGTTCAGGATTAAAGCGTATAAAGCCTTTTAGACAAATTGGATTGAAGAGAGACAAGATCAAAGCTATTTTGAGTATATTCTATAGGACGCAGATTTGGTACGGTCTATGTTTACCAACTTTGGTATAAAAGTCAACAAAGCTCTGACAACAACAGACAGGCCTCAACTCAGCATTAATGGCGCAATTAATGCTCGATACGATGAAAATATTCAAATGTGGTTTGTGTCTACTGGCTCACTAAATGACCATTGCAGATAGATGTATAAATAGCTCAAGTGATTCAAGCAGAAATCTTTTCCGCTCTCTCCAATAGCTCTCGGTCAGTAACAACTCTCATATCGCGGGATAAAATGTTTCCAAGTTCAAATTATTCGATATCCCAGCTCTCACAATCTCTAAGAACAACTGTCCAGCTCTTAATCAGAAATTTATCTTTCGTTCTGGTTTACATTAGCCAAATAATTTCATTGTTCAAAGAACCAGAAGAGTTACATACTCTGTGTGTTTCTTTCATAGAAATATTCAAAACAGAGTCTCTAAAGAACTTGCTATTCAAGCAGTTCTAAAAATACAATCATTTGTAATCAACAGAGTAATCTGCGTCATATTGGTGCTAGGAGTTCAATTTAAGCGAGGCTTAAGTGAGTGGGTGTTTGCAGAAGCTGTATTAATCAAAGCCTTCTAGTGGAACCTCCTGAAAAGTAAGAAGGGGAGACGTAGGATATAATATCCGAACTTCCAGAAACAAATTCTTGATCCTATCTATTTTGTATCGTTATTTATTACTGTTCACTGTTTAATCGGTTTATTTCTGCACATTATTGTTAACCGAGAGAACATATTTGAACTGAGAGCCTCAAAGCTGGTCACTCAGCTTTGAGTTAAGCACATGCTTGTAAAATGTTTTTAAAAGGATTTGAAAAAGGAAAATCGACAAGAGTTCATTCAACCTCCCTTCTGAACTCCTGGGATTATTTTCGATCATATTGATCCGATCACTATCCTTAGGTCCATGACGCTTGATCAATCTAACATCTGAATTCAGGAACTGCGGGAATAAATCCCTACTTAACTGTTGAAGGGGCACGCTGGGTCACCAGCCAACGCGCTCACCCTTCCTGGTTTGAACGTCTTTTATCTATGTCACAAATCCTTTAAAACTAAAAATTACTTCGTTTAAACTGATGAAACATTTAAAAACAAAGCTTCTGATCTGAAGCAGATCATTTAAACTAGTGAGGTTCACTTCTTTAAAACTGATTTAACCATTATGTTGGAAATTTTTCTACATATCAGAATCTAAGTTTTGATTCACACAAAATCTGCTTCTATTGTACTAATGCTCTACGTGAAATGTGCATCCTTGCTTAGTCTGGAGTAGACATGGAGATATCCAAACTGAAACAGTGAGGGAACGCCTGAGATGTACTGGTCGAAGATATCTAGCTGGAATAATAAGGGGACGCCCAAGCTGGTAGATCAGTTTACTTCCAGTGTGTAGGGAACACCAAGCTGGTTCACCAGCTTGAAGCAGGAGCATCACGAAGATCAAGCGCAGAGGAATGAAATGAAGTGCAGAATGGTTGAAGCGTAGATCAAGTGCAGAGTACAAGTGCAGTGTTCAAGTGCCGATGGATAGGCAAACGTAGTGATCAAGTGCAGGTCAGATCACCATGCGCAATAATCAGTTCATCATATGAATCGAGACTTATTATGTCAGGCCTTGTGCTCACAACAGAGTAAAAACCCAAACACATGCGGAAGCTTAACAAAAAGTGGGTAAAATTTTCGCTTTTAGGCCCGACGGTTTAAAACATATAATTTAAAATCGGCAATACTCAAAATATATCTCAATTCATAAAACAACCAACAATAAAGCATACATAAATTCAAAACATGTATCAGACTCCCCTACGGGTACAACGACAAAGCCCAGGGCATCCCCCTGGCTAACTGATACATATATATAAGTATACTATATGCAACTGGGACACTCTAGCCACCTCCTGGGGCACCACCAGCTGGGTTAAAACCACGATCAGCTGTAGAACCTGCGTTTCCTGAAAACAACATAACAAAGAAACAAACCAAGCCCCAGAGGGACATGGGGTCAAACCCCAGTACGGAGAGCAACAGATAAAGCTAAAAGAATGCATAAGATAAGATGCAGATGCTATGCATGAGACGCCGGATAACAATGGAAAGCTCGACACTCAAGGGAGCTAAGGAACTCAAACATAGCTCGAAGAATCATCAACAACGTACAGTGGCCACGGGGTGTGTTCATAGTGTGGTAATGAGCCACTCGCCATGACACTACACCCAATTACCAGATGCATCAAACAACTCGACCTGCTGTTGCCTCGCTCATGAACTGTGGTAGTTAACCACTCGGCGCATGGTGGCTAACGATCCCAGCAGGGAGATGAGAGTGCGGTATTGCCGCTCGCCCTCGCATCCTGGTAAGAATCAACAACAGCAATACAAGATACAAGGCTGCAAAATACGATACACAAGGGATCTGAAATATGTGTGAACAAATGCGTGTATGCAATTCACATGAAACAGCTAGCATAAACACCAATGCTCAGCAAGCAATACACAGATAAGTTCACCGAAACATCCCAGCAGCCACGCATAATATCTCACGCCAATCCCAAGCTACATCAAGCTCAAATCCGTACCTTATACTTCTGAGCTATAATAAACACTGCAAGAAATCCCGAAGGCTCTGGTAAAAGCATGTTAACCAACAGTGTACACAACATAAATCTTATGGGATACAAACATAGAACTCTCGGACGGGAGACACTCTCGACCAGCGCTCAATTCTATCAACACTACACAATCGGAAGCTCAAAACAACACACTAAAGCCAAGATCTTATAACAATTCGAAGCTACCTGCTCACGGCGAACACATGACCAAGACAGTAACTTCGCGATCTTGCTCTAGCTAACCACAACCCCCAAGAATGGTAGTTATCGACAAGGCTTCTCGAGAGGAGTCCAATGCTACCTCGCACGAGCAAAACAACCACCGGAAACAACGGGAATTCACCGGAATAGCTCACAGTGAATAGTGCTCTAGGGTTCGAAGAACAAAGAACGAAAGGCTGAAAATTTCTAAGTATGGGAACTAATAATCCACAACGAAGACCAAGTCTTGTACCAACTAACCAGCAGACGCGAGAACCAACTGTTGATTTCTCCAACAACGCTAAAACAAATCGCAAAGCAAACTAACGGCTGGTACTCAAAACGGCGTCGCGCCAACTTACTCAAACGACGTCGCATAGGATACGAATCCTTACTACCAGCAGCTGGGTATCCAGTCGCAAGAACAAAACAACGCAACGCTTCTCTCTGCTGGTACCAGTCACAACCTCAAAACACAGCGTTGCAACTAACTCAAACGACGTCGCCCCACTGACGTCATTATGCAGTCGCAACATCTCGCCAAACACCGGTCGCAAGATACGAAACACAACCAGTCGCAAGCTACAGTACGTTGACTAGCGTTGACCCTTGCTCTCAACTGATCATCCATACGCAACGACTCCTCACAGTTGGTACCAGACGCAACATCCAAACGACATCGCGCCAACTAAACTAAACGCAGTCGTTTTGCCCTCAACGCAAATACACTAATGCAACGGCTGGATACAACACGCTACCAGCTCTCACTAAACACAAATAAATCCAGCTTTCACTAAAACGACGGCGTTCTGGGATCTCACGCCAAAACACACTACGACTGGTTTTCGCCACCGACCAGCTGTTAGCTCGCAAAACCAGCTTTTACCCAAAAAATACCAAAAACACGAGAGCATCCATAATTGTTCTAAACATAACTTTCGACCTGAAAATGCAACTCAAACCTCGAAATAGAGATTCTAAACCACCAAAATCTCTATAAACCGATTAATTCCAACGATTAATCTCAATTAACAAATCCAGGTCTCACATTTCTCCCCCACTAAAAAGGATTTCGTCCTCGAAATCAAACAAAAATTCTGAATCAACAAACAACAGCAGAGGCTAGAAAAGAAACTAAAAACTAACACCAGAAATCGCCCAACACAAGGCCAAGAGTTCAAGATAACCGAGCAAACAAATAACAACAACTAGGGAAGGAAATACAACCAAAAGCTACAAACTACTGGAAATTTATCTCAACAGCTACTCAAACAGATGCGGCCACTCGCGCTCCATCTCCCAAGTAGCTTCTTCCCTACCATGTTTGCTCCACTGCACCATCACCAACGGAATGGTTTTATTCCTCAACTGTTTCTCTTTTCGACCAAGGATCTGCAAAGGATATTCCTGATAACTCAACGACTGATCTAGCTCTACCTCGTCTGTTGGTCCGAAAATAGGATCAAAAAGATAGCAGGCGATGTTGTTAAAAGACATTAAAAATTTTGCGCTGCTATGAACGAGCTGCAATAGCTCAATGTTCTTGAACACATAAAAACTCACCGAAGAGCACCGGAGACAGATCTGGTATGATTTAAAAATCATGCGGAAAATACCATAACTGAATCCTAATATTTTAAAACAACTCAAACAGATTTATGTGCAACATAAATCTGTTCTGTGCTTGTGTGTTGAACTGTATGCGATGCTAAGTATAAATATGAAAGTGCTGAAAGAGTAAAAGAGAAACTATACACAACATATTTGTTTCTGGAAGTTCGGACCTCAATGTCCTACATCTCCCCTTCTTCCACCTCGGAAGGATCCACTAGAAGATTTGATCTTACAACTCGTGACAGACCCGATCCCACAACCAACAGCTGTGAGAACTCCTAGACACCACAAATGTACACCAGTCGCAACTGTGTGACTAACTACATACACATGAGTTTTACGTCATCGTGCTTGGACGGGACTGTTTGAAACGTTTTGAGATTCATTCACTAATACAATGTGAATGAATCTCAGTGTGTGAGATTTGATACAATGAAAAGCTCAACTCTCTGTTTCTCACACACTAGGGAAATTGCTTCTACACAAGCTAATTAAAACTCAGCAATCGACTCTCGTGAAAGCTCCTCTCTAATGGCGGTCGATTGCTTCGTCTTTCTGTTCATTTTCCCTCTGTTGGTGCACTGTGTAATCAATGAATTTCTGCAACAGCGCTGTAGTCGCACCAACGTCTTATGCGCAGTCATCTTCTTCAATGGCGCTCTCGAAGTATATAAAGCCTCTGTATAATTAATCCCGTTGGACACAAAATTCTTCCCGTTCAAAAGTGTTCTGTAAAGTACCGACAGGGAATAGTACTTGCGTCCTTTTCTTTTGCAGGCTTCTTGTCATTTTCGCCATTTGAATTGAGCTCAGCTGTTCTGTAAAGTACCGACAGGGAATAGTACTTGCGTCCTTTTCTTTTGCAGGCTTCTTGTCATTTTCGCCATTTGAATTGAGCTCAGCAGTTGACATCCAACTCTCGTAAATCGTCAACTGCTTCGCTGCTGATTCATGTCTACTGCTGCTTTGCGCTTCTGCTGAATTCTTTGTCGACTGGATACTTGCGCCTGGTTGCAACGCTTCGCTACTTCTGCTTTTCTTGCGTCTGGGATTTCATGTCGACTGGATATGCAATATCATTGAAGCTCGCGACTGGATCCACTGTAGCTTGCGACTGGATACATAGCAACAGCTGGTTTATTTTAGTTCACGACTGGATGTGCTGTTGCTTCCTGCTGGTATCTTGCGACTGCTGAATTATCAACGCAAAGTCTTCCTGCTGAATCTTTAGCGTAAGAGCAAAACGCTGTCGTATCAACTTATGTAAACGACATCGTTTTGCTATCGCTATCTCCAAATATCATCTGCTGGTGACAGTAGCTTGCGACTGGATTTCCTCCTCTACGACGTCGCTTCTCTCTTGCGTCTGTATGTACAAGCTACCTGCTGGTTCTTAGCACAAAACTATATGCTGATTATGATGACGTCACCGATGATGTCATCAACGCTAAACCATCTGCTGATTCTTTAGCACGACATCGCTTCTCCTCTTTCACTTCTCTTCTCATCTGCTGATAGCTTCCTGCTGATCACTGTAGCTTCCTGCTGAATGATGACTCCACTGCTGATGTCATCTACGCTTAGCGCTTCAGCTGATCTTTATCGTTTCAGCTCCAGCTTGCGATTCTTCTTAGCTTCTTGCTTCTTGAATAGAGACTGTTAACAGATTCGTCAACAGTACTTATAATCGCGACTGGAATCTTCTTCTTCGATCTATTTCTCCAGCATACTTATCAATAATTGTTCCAGCTGATTTAACTTGGCCTACGCCTGATTACGAACAACTGTTTTAAATTTGGACGTCTCCATTGCTAATCCAACTGCCAATTCGATGAACGCACCAAACCAACTGCTGAACTTAATCTTGTCAAACCATCTGCTGGACAAATATAGCTGCTTATCTTCTTTGCTCAATAAGCTTCTTCCTGCTGATATTCTTCTTCGTTTCTAAAACCTGTACACTTAAGTAGAATTGTTAGAAACACAATAACAGGTTTTGTGTAATTCAAAACTTAATCAGGATCTGTCAAAACAGATCCATCATCGTCAGTTCCAAGCACATGAGATGGATCTGGCTCATATTTCCTCAACATGGAAACGTGAAAGACGTCATGCAGAGAAGATAACTCGGACGGAAACAACAGACGATACGCCAAAGGGCCAATCCTCTCGAACGATCTCATACGGACCAACATAACGAGGGGCTAACTTTCCCTTGCGTCCAAAGCGCATCACACTACGAAACGTAGAAACCTTGAGAAATACACGATCACCAACCTGAAATTCAAGAGGTCGACGCCTCTTGTTCGCATAACTGGCTTGGCGATCCTGGGCAGCTTTCATCCGCTGTCTAATAAGATCCACATGATCATTCATTTGCTGCACAAAGTCAGGGGCAGATAGCTGCTTCTCCCCCACTTCTTCCCAACACACTGGCGATCTTCACTTGCGGCCATACAAAGCCTCGAAAGGCGCCATGCTAATTGTCACTTGGTAGCTGTTATTATACGAAAACTCGACCAAAGACAACGCGTCTTGCCAACTACCTCCGAAATCCAACACAACAGCACGCAACATATCCTCTAACATCTGGATAGTTCGCTCAGATTGGCCATCTGTCTGGGGATGATACGCGGTAGTCATAGCCAATCTAGTGCCCAACGCTGTCTGCAAACTCTTCCAAAACCTGGAAGTAAACCTCGGATCTCGGTCAGACACGATTGAAACAGGCACACCGTGCAATCTAACAACAAAATCAACGTACAGCTTCACCATCTTCTTCAACGAGAAGGTCATCCCATAGGGAATGAAGTGTGCTGACTTAGACAAATGGTCTACAACTACCCAAACAGCATCGCATCCTCGGCTAGAACGAGGAAAATGCGTCACAAAATCTATCGCAATGTGCTCCCAATTCCATTGGGGCACTTCTAAACTCTGCAACAGACCATCGGGTCTCATCCTTTCGGCCTTAACCATCTGGCAATTCAAACAACGAGCGACAAAACCAGCAACATCGCTCTTCAGGCCAGCCCACCAAAAGTGCGGCTTCAAAGCATGGTACATCTTCCGTGCACCAGGATAAACACTATGTCTGCTACAGTGCGCTTCTCGAAGGATCTCCTCCTTCAAATCAATCAAATTGGGCATAACCAACCTGCCTCAGAAACGCAAACAACCATCGGACGAGACAGAATAGTCCTCAAGTTCGCCAGCCCTGACTTTCATCTTCAACTCGTGGATTGACGGATCGGTCCTCTGAGCTGCTTGAATTCTGGAAACAACCTGCGGTTCTACTTGGAACGAGGAAACCATCACACAATCCTCAGCCGGGTAAAATCTCCAACCCGTAGTGTTGAGATGCTCTTGATCCTTAGAGATGTACAACGATGCAAGCATCTCACTAGCCTTCCTGCTCAAAGCATCAGCCACTATGTTCGACTTCGCATGCTGGTATTTAATCTCACAATCAAAGTCCTTAAGCAGCTACATCCACCGACGCTGTCTCATGTTCAAGTCAGGCTGCGAAAACAAGTACTACAAACTTTTGTGGTCGGAGAACACCACAAACTGCTCGCCATACAGGTAGTGACGCCAGATCTTTAACGCAAAGACCACCGCTGTTGTAATGCTCGGAATCATTAAGAAGAGGATTAGTTTAGTAATTTCGACATTTAAGAATTGATGAAATTTGATTATGAGCTTGGATTTCTTCTGGAAGTGTTGGGTGATTAAGGAACCGTGTATCGTTAAATCGCGCTAAGTGTGAGAACCAGACGAAGTAACCAGGCGAAGCGATTTGATAAAATCAGCAGCAGGTTAATGTATCTCGCGACTGGTTGAATTTTGAAATTCAGTTGAAGCGTTAGTATTGGTTACAGTTGGAAGCAAACGCGCGAATACAAGGATCATTAAGGAAACGCCACGTGTTGGTTACTGTTACGCACAAGGAATCAGCAGCAAGAGTTTCTTACGCACCTGCTGGTTTATGTACCTGCTGGTTTATTGATGTATCGGCTGGGTGTTGATGACGTAGGTGCTACGTCGTTGTTTTTGTAATAAACATGAACCAGTCGAGGAGAGTATGTGGAGATTGGTTCCAGCTGAAAAAATAATGCGACATCGTTTTGACTTATGACTATGAGCCTCGATACGATGTCGTTTAGCAACCAGGCGAGGAATTGGAAATCAGTCGATAGATTGTTGTATCTGCTGGTTATCCAGTCGAGGGAACAATGCGATACCGTTTTGATTATGAAACAGGAAATGTTGATACGATGCCGTTTCGACTAATGTTGCGAAATCAGCCGTTGGAATAAGAGAGCAACCAGCTGCTGGTTTCTTGTAATAAAGGTGATACCAGCTGATGATATGTAACGACGTCGTTGGAATTAGTTATAACGACATCGTTTTGAGTTTTGAAGTGTTG